>BMAV01018713.1:34093-71305 GCA_019973955.1 Trichonephila inaurata madagascariensis | reverse complement strand
ACTATTAGCTCACACTCTCTATATATTTATTTATTTATTTATCTTGGAGAAATTTTCAATCGTTGATAAAATACATTTTAAAGGGCTCAATTGAGCTGAAATTTTATATGCATGATTTTTTTGGATGACAATACAATAGTTTAATTATAATTAATAAAAATTAATTGATTAAAACTAATTATTTAAAGAATTACAAATACACACAGCCACGTTGGTATCATTTTTGGCGACTTGTGTCAAAATTTGAAAAGGTTTTTTTCTCACGTTTTAAAGCATTCAGTTGAACTGAAATTTTATATACACGATTGTTTCGGATGACAATACGATACTTTAATGATAATTAATAAAAATTAATTACCACTTAATGTTGTGATTCTGTCATATGTATATACATATTTATATTAATTGCAACTATCTAATAAAAAGTGGCTAAAATAAAATTTTTCTTTGTTGATCTAAGTAGGAATTGACTTAAAAATTCTTTTTTTATATTACTTGCTTTTCTGAGTTTTAAAAAGTATTATAGGAAGCAAGTTTAAACCATCTAGATTCCTCTATAACAATGTTTCGTAGAGGTCGGGACCCCAAATGGGGTCAAGTGACTTGTATCTGTGGTCGCTAAAAATTTTAGAATTTTTGATGCATTATTTTGCATTGAATAATTTTTTCGCCATTAACACATTGTATCTGAAATATAATCGATAAGAAAATCCATACAATAAAGAACTTTATGGCTTAAATTATAATAAAACCATTTATTCTATTTGTTTTTCACTTACTATCCAATGCTTATAGGATCGCATAAAATTTTTGTACATAAAAAAGGGGTCCCCAAGTCAAAAAGTTAAAGAATTTTTGCTCTATGCAATATTATTACTGCAAGCGTTTTGAAATTCTGTTGTCTCAGCACATTTTATCAGAATGCTTATTCTTTTAGATTTATATTGAACTAGATTAAAAATACTTACAAAGTTTCAAATATAAAATTATGGTATTTTTTTCGGGTTTTTAGAAGTGCATTTCAACAGTAGAGGGGTCCAGTACCTCAAATTTAAAAAAAAGCAAAAATCTCTGTTTTGTCATTAATTTCTGCTAGTTTATAGCCTAATGTTAATATTAAACATTTTCTCTAATATTTTTAAATTCAAGCGTTGAAGTACGTTTTAAGGGTTCCAAAAATAAGCAGGTCGGCGTTGTCCAGTCACGGATTCGACAGTCCCCCTAATGACTTACCATGTAGAGAGGCGAATATCATTCAATCTGTCTAGGGTCAAAGACTTCACGTTGATGTGGTATAGAAGTTCAGAGAGTGTGATGCTAACACTTGGATCGTCCTCGTCATTTGACTGAAATTTTATAGAAATCACGAGATTTAAATTCAACAGCTCTCTCTTGGATTTTCTTAAAACTAATACTAATCTGGTGCTTAAAATAGGGAATTAAATTCCTTTTTCTTTTTAATTCACACAACAAACATTACACAAAAGCTATTCCCGAGGGAATAGAAATGTTTTTATTTTTGGTTATTAGAAAAAAAGATACTTTTGCTGTGGAGCCATTGTTTAAAATTATTTTTGGCAAACTGTTTGAGCAGTCTACTTCTGAACAGTACAAAAGTCTACTAACCAAGGCCAAAATGCATCACAATTTTGAATTATAATTGTATGACGCGGTCGTCGCTCTATTTTTTACATTCACTTCATGCCAACGTGAAAACTTATAGTTTATGAAGTATTACATCTATCAGCCTCCCTGTGTATTTCGGGCTATGGCAATGCCAATCAATTTATTTTTTGGATCAGCTTACACAGAACTCAATCAACCAATCATCCATTGGTTCCTCTGATGTCAACATTGGGTGTATTGTGTAAGATTCGAATTTTGTGTTTCTATCTGCTACATGATATTTAAGTTTGTTTTTTAAAATTAATTTATATAATTTCTATATTTTTCTTCAGTAAATAATACCATATTTTATGTTGAAGTGCCTTTGCTTTAAAATAATAATCAGTTTCTTCAAAAAAAGAGTAGATAACCCAAAAATTCCCTTTTTTAAAAATTAAATAAATAAGCTAGCTCTGTTTCATTTATCTAAACTACTTACTATCTTGTTAAATTTTTTGTTTCATTCTCAATAATTCAAATTCTCTTTTACAAAAGTTGAACTGAGGGCTGAAATAATCGTTTATTTAAAATTTAATTTTAAATTAATTAGAAAATATTTATCTTGTTCCTTCATTGACTTTCAAATTGATTGATGGAATATCGAAACTTTATTTCCGTAAATTTAAATATATTATGAAAATTTGCTTTTTTAAGCAAATTACAGAGCAATATATTTCAGTGTTTATGAAGACATCACATATGGGTAGATTATATATGAAAGTTTTGTGAAAACTCTTAGTATCTTCCTTTTATTTTTATAGTGAAATGTTTCAATACTTCTGCATTTATATTGCATAATTTTGCTGTAACACAGTTCATAAATTTATGAATGAAAATTCATTCTAAAACAATTTTAAAAAATCTTTTTATAGCATAACAAAAGCCGAATTATAATTATTCTTATCAAAATATTCAAACATTATCTCAAATGTTAAATCCTACCGCTATTTTTTTGGCTTTAGACAAAAGATGTCTGACTTATTACAAGACAACCCTATTACAGAGTTCCAACAGAAAATGTCAGGAGCAGGGGCGTAGCTACCGCCATATCAATGATACAGGGCCCCAAGCTATAAGGGTCCCAACATGTGTAACTACAGTCCCAATAACAGGGCTCCCATATCTAAAAAGGGTCCCAAAGGAATTTTGATACAGAGCCCCTCAGAATTATTTATGCCAGTGGTTTGTACTGAAGTTTGCTGCCTATTTTTGTGTGACTGCATACAAATGCATCACAATGTCAACTATAATATTATTCATATTCACAACAGTTAAATTTTTAGATTTTGGAGCATTATAGTGTAAATATCATAAATGGTTGATAATTTACTTTTTACCTCAAGTTTGTCATTATTATAAGTTAGGCAAAATAAAATTAAGAGTTAAATTTATTGTCTTAAATTACATATGTTATTACATACTTTTATTTACTATTATGGAATTAAAAAAATAAAACTTTATTTTTCTGAAACCACTCGTAGTGTGCTACATTATCGACGTCTTCAGAGGTTTGGAATGCTGATTATTTCAATTGTTTTTATATATCCCTAACTACCTAACCTATCATTTAGAATTCCTCTTAGGAGCAGAGCATTGTATGTTTGAGTGGACCATCATTATGCTTATTAATAGATATCAATTTTAGTTGCAGCTCTAAATTTATCTATATTTTTTTTATAAGTATACAAGATTATTTTTGGATTTAGGATATGGTTATATCTCTCATATACACAATAAAATATATATATATCAGTATCAAAACAATTTGTCAATATGTTTTATTTTTATTTTGAATGTTGTACAGAATTTTCATATTAAAATGTTAGTAACAGATATTTTCATATTTTCCTCTGCATTTTGTCATAAAGCTTAGTTTGTAGTTATTCGTTTATTTGTGATATAATTAAATGGGAAAGAAAATTAAATTTATATTCAGTGTAATAATTTACGGCATATATTGCATGAAATAATTTTTTTTAGGGGACATGGTACAATTTATACAAAAATCTTTTTGATTTAATGCTTTTCAAAATTTTTTCGATTGCCCCTTTTGCATATGTATTAAGTGCAACAAATAATGCTGTTCCTTATTTAAACCTACTCCTATTCTAAAATGATCTACTCCTTCTATAGTAATTAACTTACACTCAGGAAATTTGATTTGCAAGTACATGGAACTTACATGCAACAAAAGTTGGTATGGGTTTGGGGATAAAATAATTGATATTTGCAAAATAATTTTTTTAATGCTTATTGAAAATTCTTTGAAGAATTTATAAATTCTAATTTCAATTTATTTTTCAAAAAATAAATATTACTTTGATTAAAAAATGCATTCCAACTTTTACAAGGCATGTTAAAAGCAATTGCTTGAAAGAAAAATATCAAAGCATTTGGTACAATAGAAGAAAAAAGCTTTAGCATTTTAAATGAAAACAAACTAGTTGTTTTTTTCCTTTCTGAGATAAATCAGTTCAAAGTTTTTATTTCCCATTGGAATGTGAATAAAAATGAACATAAAAGTTATCATGACTCTAGGTTTTTTTTAGCCTAGAGCTTTGAAATTTTAGGAGATTATAGAAAAATGCATAAAAATCATTTAAGCTAAAAACATTAAATTTGAATTTTCGAACAGTTTTTGTCAGTTGAATCATACTGTATTTTCCCAAAGATAAAAATAAAAGCTAAAAATATCAACAAATGAAAACTATTAGTAAATTTTGATTATCATTAAATTTTTTTGAGGGAAAATAGTTTTTTTTTCTATTGCATTTATTGTTAAAAAATTTAATTTTTTGTATTTTTGAATTGCTTTTATTTATTTTTATTGAATTGTATTTCTTTATTTTAAAGCCTTATGGTGTCAAGACAATGTTTAGAATAGCAAGAAAAACAGAAGGGCAACTACTGCGTCTGTATTCCTCTCAATACAAAGTCCTGCATAATGCAGAGTTAAAAGAATTTTCTTTGGATGGTGAGAAAGGTATTTCCTTGCAATTTCTTGCTTAGTATTCTTTAATAATTGTATATTTATAGTTAGCACTTTATTACCAAACAAAGTTTGGTGTATATGTATGGTAATTTTCCCATTAAACCATTTACTTTTGGCATCAAATGTTTTTTTGCAAATGAGTTTTTGGAAATCTAATCATCAGTTATGTCCTGGAGAACAGTCATACTAAATAACACTTATAAAATACACCTGTTCCAACTGATAAGACTTTAATGGAGAAGTACCATACATGTTATTAATAAAGATAAAAGGTGTAATAAAGCCCATATAAAAGCAAATGAATACATTATTTTTAGGTAAGATGAAATGCAAATAACAAAAAATGTGTATGTAACTCAAAACTATCCATATCTACTATTAGTATTTATAACCTTCTTATCTGTCTGAATAGGAGATAAATCTTGCTATAAAAGTCCAGTAGAAAAAAAAAACTTGGAAACATCATTAGAATCTCAAAAAATCCATTTTTACATCATTAGAATTCTCAAAGAGTTCTAATGAGGCTCAAACAGTTGGTTGATGTGCAAAACCAGTGAGGATTAGTAGATACAAAATCAAATAGCGAGAAGGACTAAAACCTTCCAACGAAGCCCAATTTTTATTATGAATGATGTCAATAGCTTTGCATTATCATGAATAATACCATAGCCGATTAACAATGCTGTATCACTTGGTGACCAGTGCAAATAATAATGTTATTGAAGGTAATAGATTGCATTATTAATGATTTAGTCAGGTGATAGAATCTTCCATTGAACTACCGGTTGATTCAAAATAAGTGTGACCAATTTTAAAAGCATATAACTTTTTATGATGAATTTCTATCATTTTACTACCAGTTTTATTTGAAAAATGAAACAGTTAAATTACCAATCTAACCATTTTTATTATTGGGAGTAAATTACAGTACCGAAATTAGATCCTCAAACCCAGAACAAAATTTTACAGCTTTAGAAGGATGATTGTTCAAACTCTGTAAATAATAAAGCATTTGAAAATCAAAAAAAGACATTTTTCTATTGTATTATTATCTAAACTTCAAAAAGAAATCAAATTTGGCTTGTAATTAAAAGCTCCAGGGAAAAAATGTGAACAAAAGGAAGTCCTTAATGAAAGAGAAATAAAGAAGTTGAAAAGAATTATCGCTGTAGAAAATTCTGTGCTCCAAAAACCTACGGCAAAGAAACTATAGATATAGCAATGGACAATTTATTGTCGGATAAAGAAAATTGGTTATAAAAAAGTAAATTTTCCAGTCTGTCGTCAAATGTCTGTTAAGACCGTAAAAAAACGAAGATGGCCTTTGTATTTAATGTTACGCAAAAGTAGATACAAAGCATGGATAGTTTCTGATGAAGCACTGTTTCATCTTTCATTCACAACTGGCAAAACGAAGATTCAATATATTTCAAGCAAAAAACGTCACAAAGAAGCAGCTGTTTTGAAAAATGCAAGTTGGCCGTCATGTGTTATGGTATGGTCAGAAATATCCTCTCAAGGCTTAACAAAACCATTTTTTGTAGAACCAAACTTAAAAATTGATGCTAAATACTATCAGAATGAAGCTTTGAAACACTTTATCAAAAAAAGTTAACATCTGTACCCTCAAAAGAGACTTTGTTTTTCACCAAGATTCTGCACTGAGTCATGCAGTAAAATCAAATATTAAAATGGCTGAAAATTAAAAGATAAATATTCTGCTTCCTGATAAATGACTATCACTATACCCTGTCTGTGTTCCTTGTGATTATTTTATTGGAATACTTAAAAAAACAAATAGATGTAAAGTAAGAACATTCCAAGGGCTTCAAAAAGCAATTTAAGAGGGAGTTGGAAAAAAAACCCAAAAATGATTGAAAAAACTCTTTTAGCTTAGCCAAAACAGTTAGGAAAAGTGTATTGAGCTAGAGGAAACCACATTGAAAATTCTTTGTAAATAACTATTCAATAAAAATTTATGATCCTCTGAAATTGGTCACACTATTTATGAATCAATCGGTATACTTTGCACTTCCTAGTATGCACTTAACAAAATTTCCTTTCAACAAGATTTTGACTTAGATGTTCAGAATTGATTCTCAGTCTGTCCATGCTTTACATTTTTGATCATAAACCACTTATCTCGTCATAATACATTTCAAGAACGTATCTTTTTTGTTCTAGAAAAGGTGTGGCTAACCCATGGCCCACCTTGAATAATTTTGCAGCCTGCGAGATTCTTTACAAATAAATGTGGTTATTTTGTACTATATTCTTGTTTTTAGCTCAGTGTTTTGTAACAAATAAATCCCATAATTGTTTCTATTTTATTATGATTCTTCTGTTTTTATAAATACTTAGAAGTGGGTAGTATTGCAATTGCAGCGATATACAGCAGCATCCATGCTTTATTCCTGTAACTTTTTTCAATTTACACCTATGAGTCATGTTTGATAAATTTCATTTTTGATAAGAATAAGTCACGCTCAAACTTATTGGACAAAAACCTGTAACATCAATTATTATGTGCCAATACATGCATTGAGATCGGCTTGCAAAAACTAAGTGAAAAAATTGAGAAACAAATATCTTATTATTTAAATAAATTAAATATTATTTGATCATTGCATTATAATTATTATATTACCTATGTCTGTACACATGAAAAATAATGAAAACAATAATAATAGTTCCTTCTGTTTTAAATTCTCACTCCAATAAATGTTTGTAATGGATTCAAATCTAATATATATACTTTTAAATGCAGCTCTTGGGATTATAATGTTTTTCCGAAGTGTCCTACATGGTCGTTTGGGTTGGCCACCTCTGTCCTAGGAAACCAAATAGCAATTGATCACATTTATGTATAGTAAGTTGATGTGGAACCCAACAATCCAAACTTCTGGTTAAATCCAACTTTCCCAACCAATTCTCGACTCCTGTCTAATGAACATTGAAGGCTTAGGCAAATTATGGCATGATTGGATTCAAGTTGTTTTTGACAGCTTGATCAAGAGCCTCTTCTCCAATAAGGAAAGGAAGTTTATATCTTACATGAACTTGACAGGTTCTGTCTCTTCTTCCTTAAATTTCCCAAATCATCATCAACAACATACCAGATGACCCAAAAGTCTGTTAACATTTGAAAATTCAATAATTCATTGAATAATGTTGGTAGAGAAGTTAAAATAAACACATGCTTAAAATGACATTTGGTTTTATTGGAACCAAGATGTGCTTAAAATTGGCTAACAAATGTTGCTGGACAGCAAAAATCAGTGATGCCATATGCAAATTGTGTATCAAATGAGCTGTAATTAGAAGAGAATTGGATGCACCAGCAATTGTAGCATGTTGACTTTACCAGATAAAGCATTGTTGGTAAGGCTGTACAGAATGGAAAATCTGTTACTACAGCTGTATGATCCTATCACTGTGTTAGAGGTGTGTGAAAGTTTCTTGTGCACATAATTTGGTGAGAAAACGTGTGCTGAACCCTGACTTTTATTATGCCTGGCATCCAGGTCCCCAGACCTCTATTTTGAGGTTACCTGAAGTCGCAAGTCTACCATGATCCTCTCTCTGATGGCATTTTCACACCATTCCTACAGATATGCTGTGCAATGCTATTTAAAATGATTTTATAAATTTTCAGGACAGGTTTACGATTTCTTGTAGATAAATAGAACTTTGTGTTAATCTTTACAATATGTACCTCAAAGTCTGACTTTCTAATTTAAAATTATTGATAAAACAAAATTTGTTAAATAATTCCTTTTATTTCTTTTATTTATTACAGTTTAATGAGAAAAATTGTTCTTCCAAAATAAAGTAATTTTTGTTTCTAATTCATTAAAACTTCTAATATTTCATTACAATAAACACAAAGTAATGATTACTTTTGAATGCAGACTATATATTTAATCAAATTATATAAAATTGCATAATTTGCACCATCTTATAACTTCATGTTTTACTTATAAAGCAAAGTTTTTGCATTTCAAAAAAGATATGCAAGATTCACTCTAAATTAGTTTTCTGTTGTAATCAATATATTTGTAGTTCAATGGATCATATTTTTATAAATCCATAACTTATTTGGAACTAGACAAAGGGCCAATGTAATTTTCATTATTACTGTGTGATTATAAAAATATATAATAAACTTTTATATTCTTTCATCTCTATATAAAAAGTATTCTCCATGCAACCAGTATATTGTGTCCAAAAAGTTTGTTTTGTAAGGTGTCCACTGCCTTATAGAATTTCAGTTACTAGCATTGCGCAAAATTGAATAATCTCTTATTCACAACAGTAGAAAGTTTTTATAAATTCACTTTGCTAAAATTATTTTTATTTAAATATAAAAAGGTCCGCAGATTTCACTTCATTTTATTTTACTAGGCTTGGTCTACTTATATTTCAATGTTTAGGTTTTTAGCAATTTTGGTGAGTCTGAAAATGTTTGAAATTTATTTTTTCTTTGTTAATTTAGTTGCATATATTTTTTTATTTCATTTGATGACTCAATAAGCTAAAAGTTTGTTAAAGAAACTTTATTTTTAAATATGTTCTTTTAATGTACTTTTATTTATGACTATGCTTATATTTGTGATGTTTTGCCATGGCATATATTTTTCATTTTTTTTAATACAGAAAAAGCAGTCTTGCAGTATAAACAATTGACACCTTCATTGATTGAATTGGAGCACACTATTGTTCCTGAAAGCTTACAAGGAAAGGGTTTAGGAAAATTACTTGCTGAGGTATGTAAAAAAAAAAATAACAATAAAGTTAATTGTTTTAGAATCAAGATGACTCATTCTCATGATTATGCCACATGATTATTGTTCATCATTATGTTACAAACATATATATGTTAATTTACTAAAATCAAAAACTTTTCAGTAAGATATATTTTATAAAAAACTGAAAAATATCAAAATAAAAATTAAGATGGTTTTTTTTTTTTATTATTATTATTATAAAATTTGAATTTTTTAAAACTTTTTTTTAATATTAAAGAATAGAAGTCAAATTTGATAATTTTTTTTAAGTAGAAAAATTATTAAATGTTATTATATAAGGACTTCACTGATGTAATGAAAGTAGCATATTTTTATTTGTGTTTAAATTTGATAATTTTTTCCTTTGTGCAGTATGTTTCATATTTATCTGTTACACTTTTTGTGCATCTAAGGGATTCGTAGCCATGTGTGTTAAAAGTGAATAAATGTATTATTTAATGCTTCTAAATTTCAAGGATGTTATAGAATAAGTAAGAAATCTGGTTCAATTAGATGATTTTACATTAATATTGAGATATCTTTCAATTTGGTAGTGTTCCTAGTTTGAAATTTTTAACATGAAGAAATTCTTAACTGATTTTCAGTTTTCTCAGTTTCGAAATTTAATACCTCATTAATAAATTTAATGTATCAAAACTTTTTCATTACACATTTATTAACAAATAAAGTGTTAAATAAAAAAGATTTTCAAATACCATTTTCTATAAATCAGTTTTGCATTTAAACAATCACCTGCTAAAAATCAAAACACTGAATTGATTTAATGTAATAAAGAAAATGCAAAAAAATTTTAATGAGCTAATTGTAAAATAAGTATGTGATATTTGAAAAAAGTAAACCTTTTCTAACATTAAAAATGTAATGATTTAAGTATAATTACTTTTTTTTATAAATATTCTATGAAACAATGATCATATTATATTCCTTTTCCTTATTAAAATATGTCCACTGAAATTTTTATTGTGTAGATTAAAAATTTTGTAACTTTTATTTATTTTTTTTTTTTAAATTTTTTTTTTTTGTCTGGTTGATGTGATTTGATCAGAACATTACATCACCAAAGTTCATTGATTGTACTTTTGATTACTGGTTGATGAAATGTGTGTACTTTGTAAATATGCTTAGAATTACAAGACATCAAAATTATGTATAGTATTTGACAACAATAGTAATGTTTGTACCACGGGTACTTAGTAATGTTTTCGGGTCGTGATTAGGGTTTCTGATCTCCCGGTCTTTTACTCTACCCATGCATTGTTCCTTTAAAACAGGAACTGATAGTTAACATATAAAACTATTTACTCTTTCCTTCAGTAAGATGGAAAAATTATACTCAATCTTATGTGGCATTACACTTCTGCCTCTGCTGAATAACAAACATTTCTCCTTTCAAGTGTAGGGTCAACAATCACTAGTTGCAACTGTGTGAACAGCTAAAATTTATATCAATGATTGAAATCCACAGTCCAGACAAAAACAGCTACCTAACTTATTATTTCAGCTATGTGTCATTCCTGGATATTCCCAGGGACCAAGTATAATTCCCGGAAATATAAAAAGTATGAAAATCTTGTGACTTATCAAGAACCCAAGAAAGAAACCCTAGTTGTGATTACGATCACTAACTGTACAATTAATGATGCATTGTTAAAATTCCTATTCTGTCATTATTAGGAATAACAGAAACAACCTATTGATTCCAGTCCTGACATAACCTGGCTTGAAATCTAAAAGAGGGGTGAACTATCTTGTGTTATCATCTTTGTTTCAAAATAATGTCTTTTACACACTTTGAGTTATATAAACAAACCACCTAGTATTGAAGTCATGAGTGGCTGGAAGATTATAGATTAAAATTTGAATTCTGTGCCAAATAACATACGAATAATGGAGGGCTGCCGCTAATTGAATAGGGCTTAAATCCTCATGCTAGAAATTTAACATTTGAGACCATTGGCTGAGCTGCCATCATAATTTGGTGGTCTGAAATATTAGGTTTGCAATCAGTAACCTCTTGTGGAAGCCAAGTGTGACATCAGTTAAACATACTGTCAAGAAACCTTTTGAGTAATAAATAGTATTTATTCTATTTAAGAGATTGTTATTAATTATGAATTAAAATAGACTACACTCAGTGGCAAAACAGCCCATGTGGGCCAAGGCCTACTATGCCCATCTAAGTGTTTGTGACCTTGGGCACTGAGGTGCATGAGCAGATGTTCTGGTCAAGTGGTCAGTTTGATGCAAACCTCCTAGTGTTTAGTTCCCCAAAGCAAGCTTGGTACACATTTATCAACCCATTGGAAGGATGAAAGGCTAAGTCGACCTTAGTTTTGAACCTCGGACCTGTGGTGTGGAAGTATGATATGCTACCACTCATCCACTGGGCATGAACTAAAATGCTTTTTATAAATATATTTGTTATTTAAGATTTTTTTTTTTTAAATATGCATCAAAAGTTTTAAAATTCTTTTTTATTTAGGCTGCTTTCGAATATGCTATTGACAGGAAATTTACTGTCAAAATAACTTGTGGATTTGTCCAAAAATATCTAGAAAAAAATCCAAAGCCAGAATTCAAGAGTGTTTTAGCTAAATGAGGTATGAGCTTCATGCCTTACACAACTACCTGTGCTTCCACATAAACTGGTAGAGTTTTTAAATATTGTATCTCCAAAAATCAGAGTTGTATATATTTATAGTTTTATTAAGCTAATGTTTTAGTACATTGTAAAATTAATTTTATCAATAAAAGTATAACATGTGCAAAATATGTAATTATTAATTCGAAAGACACACCAAACAGTAACAAAAAATACTTTGCAAAAATTCAAATATTTGTTTTCAACATTGAAACACATCTGAAAAATGAATATAAAAATAGAGAAAATATATGCCTAAATATAAATTTTCCTGTGTGATACTTCGTGGTGCACGAGGATTTTATAATTGTTTTCAGTAAAAAATATATATATATAAATTATAAGCAGTATTGAAAGTTTCAAAAAATTAGATTGCTTGCTGCAAGTTAAATGATTGAACTGTTTCTGTATTCACTGTATGAATAACATAAAATGTTAATTATTCTACAATTCTATACTATATGTAATTTGTGACATTTTTATTTTATCTTACATACCATATATCTGTTCAGGTCTGCTTTAATTGTGTATGTAAATCTTATATTTCTACATTTTTAAGCAGCCCATTTTTATGTTTTTGTTGACAATTATCATGAATAATACTTTAAAATTAAATAGCATCATTGATTTCAGAGAACATTTGCATACCATATAATATTAATCTAATCATATAATTCTGTTATTTCAAAAATGAAAAGTATTCACTTTGTTATTCTTTTAAAGTTAAATCAAACTAATTGTATCTAAAGTATTTCAATGCCTACCTTATGTACTTAGCAGTCTACATTTTACTAAATATCTTTTTAAAGAATTTTATTGTTTTTTTAATTAGCTTATATATAAAAATAATTCAAATCATCTTAGAATCTGAAATAAAAAAAAGTAAATGAGTGATTAAAAATGTTAATTTATAATACCTAATAGCACACAAATATTATTTGTATTAACAATTTTTTCACTCTAAATCATCTAGGTATGTTACTTCATTACTCTTTCATAATTAAGCTATTTTTTTAAAACTATTTAAAAAGGAATGTAATATTTTAAGAATTTTTATAGATAAGCCTAGTTATAAATGCAACAAATACATAGGAAAATTATATATATATTATCAAGTTGCTATAACTTTGTTTGGTCATTATTAACTCTCCGTGTACAGCTCCTGCAATTTGAGGGAAGCATCAATTTCCTTCCCGATTACGGGTCACATGAAAATCGCGTGCGAAGAATTTTTTTCCCTTTATTTCAATACTAATCCCACTCTTTCCCCATGTAGGTTAAAAGACATCATTTGATGCTTATTTTTGCTGCTAGATGGCATTAGAGGGTTCAGGAATTTATTTTCTCTTGCTCAATCCCTCCTCCCCAGTATTTGTAAGATTGCATGCTTTTTGTTCGTCTTTCATGCAATAAATATTTATGAAAGATATGCCCATAATATTGATGTCAGTAAAAATAATAGTCTTTATTTCTAAAATCAATATAAATAAATTGTCATATTTAATAATAATGATTTTTTTCCTTATATTTATGTACATATTCTAACAAAGTGAAACTGATATTTTTCTTTTATTTTTTTTCTGTTTTATTACAAAATTTCTGTAACATTTTTTGAGAAAAAAAGTTTAAAAATTACATTCATCTGAAAATAAAAAGATCGCTAGAATTTTTTAACTTATAAGCCCTGCCCGCTGTAATCGCAGGCACCATATTATATATTTTTTTAAAACTTAAAAGCTGTTAAAATTCTTGTATTCTTTTAAAACAACTGATGAAAATGTGAATTGTAACATACATAGATCAAGGAAACAAAAAAATCGCCCCATATTTCAGGACCGAAAAGTATAAAAAGTTACCTGTACCCAGAGGGTTAAAGAGATAATTTTTTGGTTAAAATGTTAAGACTTACGAAGCTTAAATAGAATTGAATGCAGAAAAGTATAGGTTGATCTATAAAAAGGAAACATTAGTTTTGTATAATTAACTGTTTATTTAAAAAAAAATTCTAAGGAAATTTATAGAGATAACAACTCCAATTTTTATTACTTATTTATAACAGTTTGAGTTTTTAATATTCTCAAAAATGTCATTTTTATATGGCATATTATAAATATAGGCTTTTTAGTATGAAATATTTTTAAAATGCTGAAAATGAATTTAAATTTTAAATCCAGTTTTTGTTTTATTTTCTCCTTGAGGAATATAGTTGGTATGATCTAGAAAATATTATTTTAGTGAAGTTTAATTAGATAAAGGTTTTATATTTACATATGGGAACGGTATATATATTTATATGCATGAAATTATTAATTTTTATTTAATATTTTGGAAGTTTGGATTATTTAAATTTTATTAGTCCTGAATATTAGAAATTCAATATATTAGCAGATTAAGTTAAGATTGGTTTATAAAATATTAAATATCTAACACTAATATCTACTAGTTGTCAAAATAAACATTTTAGTACAAATTGTTTTTAATTCAATGGTTTTTTCTTTCTAAAAATTTATTTATATACTTACTAAACTTTATATTAAAATGTATACAGAATCAAGTTGACTTATTCAATATTCTGCTTTATAAAGTAGCTTGATTAATCAAAAGGCCATTTCCTAGTCATTTAATTTATATATTAACCCTTACATATATATTATGAAAATTTCTTTGTTATGTTGAATACTTCAAAAACTTGCATAATTTTTTTAAAAAACAACTAAGAATTTAAAAAAGTATAACTGAGTTATATATAAGAAAAAAGAATTAAAGTAGCAAATTTTATTAAACATTTTGCATAACTTTAAAAATTCATATGAATTTTATGGCTGAATCAAAACATGTGTTTTATTGCATTTATATTGGAATTTTGATAATCAAATGTTTCTGAATTTAAACTGCCAACATCAATGTCATTTTTGTAATAATTAAATAAATATTTTTTATGATAAATTATCAAATGATGCTTTAAGCTTATCCATATGAATTATTTTCAAATAACTTTCATTTAATATTTTTTCATGTTTAATACATAAATTTCTCTAATGAATCATACAGATGTGTAATCCATCAATTCTTAAACTTTCAATTCACCACGGCCCATCTTAATGTATCAGCCTGACATCATAGATCCCCAAGGTTTTAAGCACCTCTCCTTGACTTGCAACACATGACTGAGTGAATTAAAGGTTCATCAATAATCCTAAGACTGCCTCTACTACTTTATACAAATCTTTAATACTTATTTTTTACTTTAAGAAAACAATAACATCGAATTTTAAAATAAGTAAATAATGTTTGAAACTGTTTTAGTAGTGATCTAGTCTAATAATTTATTTATCAATTAGTAATCTAGTATAAGATGGCCCATTTCTCAATTTTTCTAAGTGGCTTTTCAGAGTCTGTAAAAGAAGAAAACCTTAACATTAAATGAGAGATCTCGGACTCCTAGAAGAACACTGGGGACCCCAGGGTTCTGTGGACCACATTTTAAGAACTGCTGGTGTAATCCATCCAAGTGTTGTTTTTTTCTTCAGTTATAATTTATATTTAAGATACTTATACCTCTGTTAATTTTATCTTGGGTATTGAAACTATAAGCAATTTTCGGTGAAATTTACTCAATTTCTAGAATTTTTTTTATTTTTTGTAGTTTTATAAAAGAATAATGTTTTTAATATAAAAGTAAAAATTATTTTTAAACTAGAATCTAAAGATTTTCTTAGAAAAATAAAGATTTGTTGCTTGTGCTGTTTAGTCATCATGTAGGATATTTTTGACAGCAATAGCTTACATTTTCTGAAATAATTTGTTTTATAAAATTAGATGTATATGGTTTAAGCTGAACTTCTCTAAAATTGAATAAGATTTAAAAAATAATTTTTAAAAAACAGTAACTTCTCTAAAATTTTTCAGATAAAAAAGATACGACCCTTAATTTAAATTCGGTTAAAAGAATTCAATGTATTTTCTTGGCATACAAATTTTTAGTGATTAATTATAACACTTTTTTTAAAATACCATGCATACAAACGAAAGAAACTTAAATTGATAAAAATTTAATATTTATTATAATTTTGAAGCTAACATGCCTAATAATCTGAAATAGTTAAATATTTATCTTAAATACTTGTAAATATTTGGCTTTCATCTTTGAGAATTCTAAACTCTTGCTTTGAAACAATCTTTGCTTGGAGATCAGAATTAATTCTTGAGGTTAATTTCCAAATTAATGAATTTGAGCTGTCATTTGAGTTCTAAATCTTGCCACCTTTAGGAATTTTGGATGGAATAAATTTACATATTCTGATTTTATGACAACTTGAATTATTTTAGCAATGAAGTTTTTGCTTGTAAATTATGTGGAGTATTAATATGGATTACAAAATTATAACTGCATCTAGTGGCACACAAGGAGGATGGGGGGCCAAAGTCCTCGATTTTTTTTCTGGTTCGACACTAATCCTATGAATATAGTACGTAAAATTTAATTAATTTTATTAATTAATGCTTATTATTCATTCAATAATTAATTTGTTATTGTTTTTTGTTGCCAAAAATTGACAAAATCAAAAGAAACTGTTGGGCAGCATATTGGAGCATGATACGAGAATAGAGGACTATTATTGACCCTGACCCCCCCCCCCCCCTGAAAAATTCCTGTGTGCTCTACTGACTGCATCTTATGTAGGGCAAAAAACCAATGTATGGGTTAATCATCAGGATCAATGTTTTCATAGGATGTGTAAATTTGTTTAAAGCCATTTTAACGATCACATCTCTTGCAATAGGACGGCTTTTTTTGCTTTTTGTCTCTATTGCAGTGCAGACTTTAAAAAATGATTAATGGCTTCTAAGTGACAATATTTCTGATATTTAAAATATACTGTCCTGTGAGGGAGATTTTTCTTTTACAGCTGCTCTTTCATATTTTCTGGTACTTTTTCGTAACAAACATGTTTCTTATTGATTCAGTCATACACTTTTTGTTTTGTAGGATTAGGAAGATTCATCTTAATACAGAAAATTTTCGCAGGCTTCTTTCATCTAAAAAGATTTCTTCCACATTTTGTTTTTATCACATCATTTCATAGTTAAAAAAAAGCCAGCAGTTTTAAGTTTTTATTGGCTATCTTAAAATAAAACAAACTGTGCCTTGATTTCCATGTTATTTTCAAATACCGCTTTGAACAGCACGATAATTTGAGAAGTAAAAATATAATTATATATAATTAACAAGTACCCTTTTAAATTCTTATTTACATCAGCATTGCTTTCAGCGAAGAATGAACTGGATTTCCTGTTAGAAGCACATTTACTTGTGTCATTCATTGTAAAAGATTTGTATTAATTAATTTTTTTATGAATTAATTTCAGAAGAGTTTTTATTTCTTTAGGCAATTAATGGGCAGTCTCTTTGTTAATATCACTATTTTAAACTAAAAGGTAGCTGCATTCAAACAATGTCCAAATGAAATAAACTCAAAAAAGTTACTAGAAACAAAGTGTTGCAAGCCTTTCTAATTCATCTCAATATTGAAAATATGCGAGTATGGGTGATGTAAATGCTGATTTAGCCAAAACATTTTTGTATAGCTTCCAAAATTTTTGAGTATTGGAAAATACTTTGTATAAAAATGAACATATTTCTTTAAAAGAATCAGTTTGATGAAAGTAGTTTGAATACAATTATAGCATAGTTAAAAAATTGTATGTGTGTTATATCCTCAGGTGGGTCTAACTTTTGTTAGTATTATAGATATCGTTGTGATAAATTTGTAAATACATTGTTTGAGATATTTCAAAGTTTCTTGATTGAATTAGAGGGTATTGATATTCCTTTGTTTATATTTTATCAAAATTTTTAATTTAGTTAAGTGAGAATTCAAGTAACTTATGCATTTTAACTAGTTTTTGTATAAATTAGAAGGTGATGACAAATAACTTTTTAAGGTATAAAACACACACAGCAGTTTTGATGTATTTTGCTGATGACAATATTACTATTTTTCTTTTCATAACGCAACTAGTAAGCTTGTGAGCATAGGGCATTACTTTCATTATATGGATGCACAAGTTATGTGAATAAATTTTTAATTAACTAAATAGATACAAGTCGCTTATTTTATTCCACCTGAACTGTCTTGCAATTCTGTATGTTAAACTTTTTATGAACACTGTTGGACTAAATATTTTTTATTTCTTTCTTTGATTTGAAAATAGAACAGCCAAGATATTGATGAAATATTTTTTTAAAATTAATAATTTAATATGTTACTAACTTAAATAAAAATAGAGCAAAGAATAAACCACATTCTTTTTATTGCTTTAAATCATTGAGGTATAGTTGTAGTTCTCTTCGTCTTATAAAATTGTACATAAAATTCATTTCTACATTACATAACACTCAACAAATTACATCTAATGAATATATCATCACACCTACAGCTATAATCACATCGCAGCACAGAACACAGTTATCACATCTATTGTAATACAACTCAATACAACATACATATACATTATATACACAATAATGCAATAATTTAAAGCACTATGTATAATTGAGGTAAAAAGGTTTTTAATAACAGAAAAAAAAGGATTTCACAACCAGTGGTAAAATAAACTTTGAGCATAAAAAGTACATACCAGCTTTCTACTACACTAATTTTTTGACATCGAAAAGCTCTAAATAGATTTCAAGCAAACAAAAAGTTGAACAAACTTTGGACAGAATGCAACTGTTGTGCCAAAAAATTGCACATTTTGAATAATTAAAAGCACAGAGCACCAAGTTACAGTTCTCTTCATTTCTCAGTATCTATGCTTTAGCTTCAACTCTTAATGAAATAGCTTATATATATTTTTTTTAATTTTATGCCTGAAAATATTAAGCTTTTTGGAGAAAATAAAACTTATGTTCATATAACAACTAGATAGTGGAATGTATGTATGTAGCTTATCTTGTCATGCCAATTGAACATAAGCCCTTGCTCAATGTTTGTGTAATTCATAATTTTACACATATTTTAAAGCACTGTAGAGAAATAAGTGAACATATGTTATCTTGCTTACCATATGGTATCTGTACGATATAATATTTACTATATCCAATCCAACAGGTTTTATTAATGCCAAGTTATAAAGCGATTTATATCTACAGATTTCATATCTGAAATACAAGTATTCCCTCACCCTTTTTATAGTTCATTATCCTATTTTACTTGTATGCAATTAAATACAAATATAACATTGTTTTTATTTTTCTTATATCCTATTATAAAAAAAAATACAATTTTACTGAGCTGGAATATATATTAGCATTTAAAAATTTCTGTTTTTAACACTCTTAATACTAGACTATTTAAGTTTTATCTCGTAGATTTTTAAGAACTTGTTTTTCAAGCATTTAGTAATGAATATATGTATATATACCTAAAACAAAGATTTGGTTTTTTTAAAAAAATTTTTTAGAATAATTGTAAATAAACTGCATTTTAATATAAGTTAGACTGTTATTTTGCAACTATTGCTAGAAGATGAACTATATTAGCTTCTTGAAAACTATTATATAGTGCTATAAAATGTTTCTTAAGCAAAATATATAATCAAACTACAATTTTCAGTTTCATATTCAGATTCTATTAATTAGGGTAATTTAAATCAATTAAAAAGTAAAAAAAACTTCTTATCTGACACATATATGTTGCAATAATGGAATTGAACAAATGAGTGAATAAATAAGCATTATCACAATTTTTTATTCATATATTTGATTCATTTTGAATTTTTCTTAATTCTTTTATAAAAATTATGCATTATAATTATCAATTTTTTAATTTTGATTATAATTGATGTTAAATGGAAATTAAATTCCTTTTATATTCATAAATCAAAAATTATATCTCAAATTACATTGCAGATTATTGTCACTAAGTCATATCACAAGTTTTAGTATTATTGTGATCAAAATGTTGATGGATTTAACTGTACTAAAACAAATTTATATTAAAAAAAAAAGGGGGGGGTAGAAATTTTAATGTTATAATAAAAATAAACGTATTTTATATATAAAATAATTTTATTTTAAAAAATATTTTACTCATTTATGTATTCAAAATCTAAAATATTAGGATAAAATATATAAAACAAAACCTGCACATATTTAAAAGAAATAATAAGTTAAATATTTCTATAATAACTTGAAACCAGTGTATCAGTTTAATTTCACAGAATTTTTCTATTTAAATTGTATTATGATATTTATTGAGAAATTTTTTCTGACTTTTGTAATTATATTCATTATATATTTTGCTTTTTTTTTCAAAACATTTTATAAAAGAAGAAAAACATGTTCATAAGTATATATATGCATTTTTTATTAACATGAGAAATGATATTAATTCATGTGATTAAAAGTATTTAATAAAATAACTTGTTTTACTACACTAAAGTAAATTATATGAAATTGAAAAACACACTTTTTAAAAAATTAATGATATATTTTTAGATTTGACTCTAAATGCATGTTTGAAAAAATTACATTCTTAATTACATTTGCAAGTATGTTTATGTATTATATACTGTTTCTGGTAAACTAGAATTTACAAAGTTCTTCCTAAAAATGATATAAGTACATATACTACCTCCATAGGAGTTAAAGCCAATTAATTGTATAGATAATATAAATAGTACATACAGTAGGACACAAAAACCACATTTCTTTCTATTAAAATATATCCCACTTGGGGAAATAACTTCTGTCCATATAAGTGAATTGGCCACTTAACAAAGCTTAAGCCTGCTTAAAATATCACCTGCTTTTTTAGATTTCAGCTAAGGTTGCAGGTTGATTTTTTAAAACTTTACAATATATATACAACTTATAAGCATTAACTCTTGATAAAAATATTTGAAAATAGTTTCAAAGAAACCAGGAAGAATTATGTATAACATGAGGTATATTTGAAATTATATGATCGGTGTTTATGATTAACTGTACAGCAGTTATGTTAGAGGTAGATTTTAGGATGAGTACGATATCAAATTTAATTAACAGGTAGCTAAGGAAAGAATTTTTCTACATTTGTTGAACTTACTATATATATATATATATATTTAAAAAGAACAAGTGACTTATGAATATTGCTGAAAATTTTTAATAAATATGTTTTCAATAAGAAATTATTTTCCTGAAGAACAGATGCTTCAAGATTATTTCTATTTTTGTATAATATTCCACATTGCAATGCAGAAAAACAAAGTATTTTCTCCTTTTATGTACTTCTTTATAAGGAGCATTAAAGAATGCCTTGAGTTCATCTTAAACTATTGTTTTAAATCATGTGAGATGGTTTAGATTGATTTCATTCAATACCAGAGCTGAAACTACTCTCCAAATATTTTTAACTGACCACTTGTGAACATTTAGCAGTCAATAATATTAGATTTGATGTCTAGCTACTATTCTATTTTAGACTGTGAGTGAAATCAATTCCTGAACTTGCAAACCTTTAGGCTTATATATTGTTTGTATTTCAATCAGGTTACTGCAGCTCCTCATTCAAGTTGAACAGTTTTGTGATTAAGAGTGAAGCAAAAAATCTAACAATATTTTCTCAACATGCCCATTTTCAGGAAAGAAAAATTATTAGAAAGATGTATAAGAGTAATTACACATCTATGTTGCTTTGAGAAAAAAAAACACCATAAATTAATTTTGGAATACATTTGGAAAAAAAATTAGATTTCCAATTATGACAAAACTTTTCTTGTCACAAAGGGAAAAATGGACCTATTGCTTGGTTACTTTGAGGTATAAGAAAACATTCCTGCTGTACAGTGTAACAGATTCATCATCAGAATTATAATTATAAAATGAGATTGTGTTATCTAGTTTCTAAAAATATAAGCAGTAAGATTTTGTAATATACAAAAGCATTGCTAGGAGATTGCTTACTTATAAAATAAGTAAAATTTCTTTTTTTAAAAAAGTTTATAATACATTTTTTTTTTTAGTTAAATTAATTTTGAATATTTATGATTCAAATTAGAAAGTATTTCACACGGCTTATACTTTAAACTCATCTTAAAACTTTTATAAATGCTTAGAGTATAATTTTATAATACATATATTTCTGTTAAATCCCTTTTCAATTTTGTTATTAAAAAGTAATTCTTTATATTTAAAAAAAGTTAATGCTATAAAATTGTAATTTAGTTATATATAATAGAAATGAATTACTTTCCCCTTTTTATGTAGTACTACATGTTCAACTAATTATATATATAACTTACAATTTTTCCTCTATTCATTCTGTAAATATAGAAACCTTAACAAATTCATATTTTCATTGTAAAATCAAAAGTAACTGAATATTTTTATTAAGAAATATTTTATTGTATGTGTAGATACAAATTAAATTTCTAAAGTTATATTAAATAACTCAAATCAATTTTTACAAGAAATAATTTACTACTTAATACATAAATAGATTCTATGTAATGAGTACTGAAGATAATTATTTTATCTTATGCAAAATCATTTACTTATTCATAAGGGTAGAGTACTGAAATTTAGAACACATTGTATATTTTTTTAAGGAAAAACAATGCTAATAATAAAATGTAAAGTAATAATATATTGGGAAAACTATATATAATTTCAAAATTAAGTAACATCTTAGCTTACAATTATTTCAAAGATCTTTGACACATATATACATAATAAAAAAAATAAGATTAATAGTATATATTTACCTATAAGTATGGCTTTACTACCTCTGAAAATTGTATCATAATATTTTAGAAATGAGAAAATTCTACACCAGAATATTAATTTCTTACATTTTATTGCACATAAATATTTTTTGAAGTATAAGTTATAATTAAATTATTTAGACACTTAGAATGTTATAAAAACATAAAAGGAACTCATGCACATTTTTCCCCCTTTTACTGCTATCAAAAAAAATCAATCAGTTTTTTTAAAGTAACAATTAAGCTGATTTTTCAATCAGTGAAATTTTCTTTCACCTATCTCTTTGTGACTTTTATTTGTTGCATATATACTTTCTTTGTTATCTTCATCTCACATTCGTAGCATTATTTTAAAATACCCTGAGTATCGTTCATTGAGAAATTGTTCTAATAATAAATCATGCAACATCAAGATATTTACTGTATGACATAAATACAGTTCTCTCGTGTATATGAGACACTGAAAGTGCTTGATACGTTCCGGAATGATTTTTTCAAAAAATATAACAATAAAACAATGCGACAACAATGAGCTAGCTGATATAAACTACTACTTTACGTATTTTCTGTTTGGACGGCCACTGCTTGCTGCCATCAATAGTGAAGCTTTTGTTTAATATATATCAGCTTATGCTATATAATTACAAAATGATGTATCACTTTTTTCAAGGAACTTGGTAATTTTTTTCAGTAAATGTATACATATATATAAGTACTAAAAAACAAAACTTCAATAACAATAAAAACAAAAATAATCTCTTCAATAAATATTTTTTTTTATGAAAAAAAATCATTGTGTGAAACTTTTCAAGCACTCCATGGGTAAAACAAGTTAAGCAATTTTCATTTTATATGTATAATATATATGAGGCTGGAATGTTGTGCGTGTTTCATTTCTCGAGATTCACCGCAGCTGCTGAGCTCTGTTGCAAAAAGTCACCTATTGTTAAACCCATATTGCTGAGATCGCACAGCTTCTGGTAAAACTCGCTTTTGATTTTCTCTTCTGGCGTCCTGAATTGTTTCAGGCGCGTTACCCGATTTCTATTATTGCTGGACGTTGTAGTCTTGGCTGCCAATTCGGATTGATTTTTCGAATTCTGATCTTGGTTGTTTCCAGAATTGGCTGAAAGATGGCAGCTTTTGTAATGTTCATCAGACAGGCTCCTTGTGTGGAAGCCTGTACCACAGCATGCGCATACATTGCGAGATCGTAAAAGGTGGGTTCTTGTTTTCAAGTGCCTGTTTAAGTCAGATTGTGTGACACCATTGTAATTACAAATCTGACACATGTAATGTTTTATACCTGAAGTGAAACAAAAAGTACTTTCAGATTTCTAAAAAAATTTTTATAATCACTAAGAGTTAACAATACACACAATAAAAAGTTATACTTATCAGTGTTTCTTTCATATCATGAGATTAACAAAAGCACATAATGAATGTAACAAAAAATTTAAATAACATATAGTTTGAAATTTCATTACATGGCATAATACATAAATAATAATTTTTTAAAAAATCTCATATAATACTTAAATTATTAGCTTAAGAATTCAGTGCAGGGTCATAGAACATGAATTGATAATTTTTGCTTGTTTGTTTTAAATGATAATGCTGAGGAATAATCATATTTGTATTTGATAGTTTGTGCATTAAAATGGATAATTATAACTTTTTATTTTAATATTTTCTTGAAATGTGTATGTAACATTGTTTTTATGGATTTATAAAACTGAAAACAGAAGTTTAAGAAGCAAAATAAAATACACACATAAATTATGCATATTCAACTTAATCATTAAATCTGTATCCTTATTTATGCTTCTTAACAAATATTATTTAATTTCAATCATTGTTCTATTGCTTTATTGATGTGATTGTAGTTTCATTTTTTTTTTTTTTATAGATGAATTCAAAACTTGTTCCATTTTTCACCTCAACCATACTTTTTTCCCCCTTCTCATCCTTACCAATATTATAAATGCGAAAGTATGTTTGGTAGTCTTTCACGCAAAAACAACTAAATGAATTTTAATGTAACTGTACAATAATATAGCTTATACATCAGAATAACACATAGGCTACAATTTATAAAGATATTGTGTGAAGTTTCCAAAGTATAACGATAATTGTCAAGAAAGTAGGAAAAAATTCTGTTATCTGCAAAAAAAGCCTGTGACAGCATATATCTATTTTTTTTTGTGTGAAGCAAAACTTTGCATTTTGTTTTGTCTACGCCATGCCTCAGTGCACGCTCGTTTTTAATTTATTCCGTTGATCAGTGAAATCATTATTTTTTTTTTATTTCATAATAAAACTAGATTTCAAAGGGAGAGGTGGTGGCAAGATTTTAACATAAAATAAATACAACAGAAAGTAATATTAATGTATTACACTTCCAGATATAAATTATTTACACTACTTTAAGCGTTCATTACACAAAATTTGTGACAATGTGTTACTTTTGCTGAGCTGAGATCAGTTTAGGAAGGTGCTTTCAAAAATCGACTGACAAGAAAGTTACAGGGAGTTATAATAAATAGATAAAAATCCCTTTTATCAGCTATTAGATCTACAGACTTAAAATTTAACAAATATGTTTGTTTGTTTTTTTTTGTTCAGCTGAGATATGCAAAAAGCTCATTTTTTTTGGTTAATTTGCAATTCACGTAAAATTAACTCATTAAAACTTCTTTATCCTTCAATCTGCATTGTTTAATTTTTTAATTCACCCATGCGAAAACGGGTATACCAGCTATATAATATAAATAAAATATTATATATCTGTACACGAGATTTTCTCTATTACTGCCACTTCTTAAGAAAATGGTATGTCACAATTATTTTCTAAATGAACATTTTTAATCAATTTCATTATTTTAAAACTTAAGAAGGAAATTATTGTTGAAATAATGAATATCTTAGTTTTGTATAATATACTTTTTTTTCGTCCAATACGTGTTTAAATAATTTACTAAACACAGTGGAATGAAAAACTATAAAATTCACATAAAATATCAAAATGTTTTCATCAAATAGTTTTTTTTTTTTCCAGTATATGTTAATATATATCTAGGCTTTCCCCATACTGTTTTTTAATAACTTTATATATATGTTTATTCAAGCATTAAAAAAAAGTAATCGTTTCAATAGCTATCTGTAAATTTTTCTTTTATTTACTACTTATATATATTAATTAAAATCCATTTTCTATGTGTTTTTTAAAAGGATTATTTCTATTATTTCATTACTAAATTAATTATTTGTTAATTAAAAAGTACATCGTCTGTTATTTTGGATAAAAATACATTTTAAAGATATTTTTAAGCTAACTATATGTAACGATTGATTGATTCATGAAAATCTCTGAAATTTATTTTATTATTTTAGATTCTAGAAACTAACTCTTATTAAAAAAATGATGAATTTTTTTTTGTTTTACTCTTAGCATTAGAATGGTTTAAATACAAATAAAAAAAATGTACATGAAAATTATTTATGGGTTTTTTAAGCAATTTAAGTATGAAAATCTTTTTTATCTTTAATATGCAAGAATAAAATTCAATGTGTGGCTTACCTTCATGCCGCATCATATGTACTTTCAATTGACTATTTGTTCTACTGCAGTAGCTACAATATGGACACTTGAAAGGTCTTATATCTGTTAATTAAAAAAAATAATTAAAATATATATTTTACATAATATAATAACCTAAAGCAGTAATAAATTTAACACTAAAACAATTCTAAGATATGTATGTGTGTATAAATGATTAATACTATATTTATTCACCTAGAATAAGGTTTTCTCTTCCAGCATAGTAATTTATGAAACATAATCACAATACAGTGATTAAAAATTTCAATGCATGCTCATTTTACATTTCGATTATTTGTAAACAAAGTTTGTGGGGAAAAAAAATAACTGAGATTCTGCATGTCTTTTGAAGTCATCTAAAATTAGTTACTTGAAATTAAAATTTGAAAGGAAAATATATGTAACAAATTCTTTTGGATATAAAAAACATGAAATTTTTTTTAACTTATTTAAAATTACAAATGCATAACTGTTAATGATGGAAATGAATAATTATACTATTATTTCTATTCTTTAAAACACAAACACACACAGTAAATAAATACAAAAACAACTAGCATTTTTGTTTGTAGACACACCGCAGTATGATTTGATTATTGAATAAAAAGTCTGATTGATTAATATAGCAGACTACATGCTGTTCTTTGTTTAATTTCATAATAAGAAAACTTACCTGCATGAAAGCTCATATGCCTATTTATATCAGTAATGGAATTGAAGCTTTTATGGCAGTAACTGCAAGGAAACAAGCATCTTGATTCGAAAGATTCTGGAATCTTCAAAGCTGTTGAGTTTTGGTTTGTATCATTGTACATATTCATTCTATTATATATATAAAAAAAATACAAATTAAATTTTGTATTTACTAGCATAAGTTTAAAATATAACTAATACCATAAAATCTGGCATATAACACACAATTTGAACACAAAAAATGAGATTGAAATATAAGGGTGTGCGTTATACCCCAGGTATAAAAATGATGCATTAAAAATAACAAAAGAGATGAGCATAAAAATATTTTTACTTCTACACACATTGAAATGCTGTTTATTTAAATGAAATGAAATACCTTATGAACTAAAAGAGTTCTAGTTCTAGAAATATACTATTTAAGATTTCTTGAAAAAGCGGAGAGGGGGGGGGGGTATACAGTGTGCATACCTAAAAATTTAAAAATGCAGCTAGAAAGTATAGGTGCACATTATATGGTGGATTTTATGGCAATGTTTCTTTAAATTCTGTAAGTTCTTGCAGAACACAATGATAAAATTATATTTTTCTTCATCCTACATGGGGCTTTTTTTTAAAAAAAAAAAATATTTTACATAATTTTAATTATAAAATAAGAAAAACTACTAAGAATTTTTAAAACAATATCTTCAATTTCATTTCCCTAATACTGGGATATTATGGCAAAATTATAAACATAGATAGAGAGAGAAAGACATGCAATACCTAACTTACATAAAGTGTATACATTATAGCATAATTCACTCATTACTCAATATAAGTATTATACTTTTATATCTAGCTATTAACTTCATTAAGTTTGAAGTTTTATTAATTAATAATTATTTAACAAAGAAATAAAAGAAAAATAGAGTAAAAAATCTGGGGATATACTAATTGCAATTTCTTAATGTTTAAAAGTACAATTTTGTATCATTTTTAAAGTCAATCATATTGAAATGAAACCATTATTACATTATATTTATATGATATATGTATTCATTTTTCCTGTTATAAAATGTTCCCCTTTTAAATTTTACATGTTGATAAATTTTTTAACCAGATTAATTAAATATTAATAAGTAAATATTTAAATCAATATTTTTCTATTTTCTTATTATCAATGCATAAAACCAAATTAAAAATTTTGTAATGTATATATCACTATATGGGGCTAGTTTTCAATATGGACAAATCCTTTGTCTAACACCGACTATTTATTCTGCCCTGGTTTTTTAATCACAAGCTATTGCTGTCTTTTTTTTTTTATTTTTTTTATTAGAGAGACATTAAAAAGGGTACTTTCATATTATTGCAACAATCTCCAACGTTCAAGATAACTCGCCAAGTTGGCATCCCCAATTTTACATGTGTCGTATGTGCTGAATTGACAATCATGCGCTTCCTATCATATGTTGCTAGTAGGTTGAGATAGTACATAAGTACCCCAAAAAGACATTCTTGTTTCTATTTCATTAAACTTAAAATAGAATATATATTGAAGTTTTATGCATTACAAAAGCTTACATAAAGAAGGAGGAGAGCCTAAGTTTTATTTCCTTATAAAAAAATTATGTCTTTTCCATCTTTTACATTTTTTTCTCATATCTGTTATGAATCCCAATGTTTTCACATTACACAGTTATAAATAGCATCTTGTCAAATGGAATTTTATCTTTTAGGAAATTTGATCTGCTCATTCCATTGTATAATAAAGTTGGTGTTTAGTTTTGCTTACTTAAAAAAAATTCTTTTCTTAGACATCCTCTTCATAATATTCCTTATGTGTTACAAATATAAATAATGGATCACCAATAATATGTGACAATTGCTTATTTTTTTGTTGTAAATGTTACATAACAAAAATTGTGCACAAGAAATACAACTTAATCCATGGGATACTTACCCAAGATTAGCATCTGTAGGAAAGACAGGATTTCGATCTTGAATCTCATTATTTTCAACCTCTTTTTTTAAATTAAGTTCAGACTTTTCCTTTGCAGTGGGGTTTCTCATATCAATAGGTTCATTTGGTGACTGCTCCATGTTATAATAATTCAGCTGAGGAAATGCAACTTCTGGTTTCAAGCAACCATCTAAAATAGAGAAGGAAAGTTATGTTTCATAATTAGGCATATCAGTATACAATTTGCTATGTAACAAATTTTATAGCTGTGTGAAACAGATTATGAATATAATAAAGATAATTTGCAGAAAGAACTACAATAAGACTTTCAATGGAAAATTATTTTCCATATTAATTCAACAGTACTATAAAAAAAATTATAACTAATCTTATTTGCTAAATTTTTATTATTGATTTTTTTATATATAAATATATCTTCTTGATAACTATTAAATTTTAGACAATGATTTTTTTTATTGCAGTACTTTTTCTTTTAGTTAAATGTTTATATATATAACTCCAACACCATCGTGAAGTAAAATTCAGACGCTACACATTCAATTATTCTTCCAAATATATATATGTATATATAATAAAGAATGGGGGAAATGCTTCATGGTATAAAAAACCATATTTAGTTTTTTAAATTAATAATAGCTTTTTTATCTATACTTTAGTAAGACCACATATTCAAAAAACTTCAATTAAACATAATTTTAAAGTTGACTTTGCTTATATAATTAACAATGATTAAAAAATACATTTCAATTTTTGTCAACATATTGATAATAATTTCAGTTCCAGTTCTTTCATTTTATGAAATAATGAATGTAACAATAAAACTTTGATATTTTAATTGTGATCATTAATTGTCGTTATTTAAGACTTTTCTTTCATTCATTACTTTTAACATGTTGAAGTTTATACTCAATGGACAAATCATAAACACGAAATTAACGAGAAATATTTTTAGTAAAATTTAGGTTTATACAAAAGCATTGCACTTAATAATCAAAAATAATAATTAAAACTTGTGAGGCTGCTTATAAATTTTCCTAACACGTTCTGATCAACATAACATAATACCTAATATTTTATTAATTATAAATGGTCTTGCAAACTCAATATTCAACATATGTCAGCAATAATGATATGTCTGTAGTTTGCCTTTAATATTGATAAAATAATTACATAATTAATAATTTAAGTGCATAGTTTATCAATTTTGTACTCAAAAATAGAAGTTATTTTTTGATACAATTGCAGAGGTGAAATATTTTTTAAAATGACAAAAAATACACAGTAAGATAGCTTATTTTGATTAAAATTAGACAAAGAAATATGAAATTGCCATACTCAGAATTTCTGTAGCCTGCAACAAGCTGCTTTCAGATATTGGATCAACATGCTTTTCCAGAAAACTGCTCTCAGTAAGTGGAAACAAGATGTCATCACCACCAAGATTCAGTGCCTGGGAAGACATGGTGGACAATTTGAAAGGTCTTCCTTTTCGTCTGTTTCCCAGAAGAGAACGTTTAGGATCCTGCAGAACTTCAACAGCACCATTGTTACCTGTTTCAATTTTATCTACAGTCCCTATTTCTTTTGCCTCTTCTGAAAGACCAGGGGAAAGTTTTGGAGGAGGAACTTCATTCAGGTCTTGTGATGGGGAAAGGCGGGTCACTTGAGAGGTAGCATCAAATAGTGTTGGCATTGTGTTCAGTGTGTTTTGTTCTTGTAAATTTTCCACAGTATTGATAGGTATTGAAGTAGACAAATTCTGTACTTCATTTCTCTCAAGTTCTTCTTGCCCTGAAGCTTCAGAGGTTTGTAATTTTCCAGAGCTGTTGTTTTCTTCTGGGATGTTAGATGTCTCGGATTTACTTTGTCCCATTGAGTTTAAGATTCGAACAGCAGTCTTCTTCAGAAATGATACCAGTTTCTGGGAACTGCTGACATTACGCATTCGATTTGGTCGTCTCCGGTATGGCAATGGCTCCCTCTGTGCAGATTCTGCATGAAAGCGTATAATGTGGTGTCTCAAGTTTCGTAACTCACTAAAACCTCGACCACAGATTTTGCAGAAGCATGCTTTGACACCACTGTGTATACGCTCATGTCTCTGTAAAGAGAAGATTCTATCAAAAGTTTTTGGACAAACTTTACACTGAAAGTTACAACCTTGAACTAAATTTTTATCCTCAAAATTTTCTGCCGTGGGACTGTTCTGTGGGGGGGAATGTGATGAGTTTCGAATGGTTTCTTCATGGTTGCTAGTTGTAGATTGCATTTGAGGTTGTAAGGCAGCGGCAGCAAAGAAAGGGAAAAATCCTGGCTGCATCAATTGAGGTATTTGTTGAGGCATTGGGAAAAAAGGGTATGGCAGCAAGCGGGTTGTGGACATAACATTTTGCTCACTAGGAGTAACAACTGGAATGGGAAAAGGATTAACATAATAGCTAGGTAGAAATGGTGAGGTGGGCATGAATTTTCTGTCTGATGCTTGGTGACACTCCAAATGAGAATCTAACTCAGTCTTCCATTTAAAAGAAGCACCACATTTTTCACAATCTTTTTCTTTGCTTGTATCATTGTGGAGAGCCAAATGTCCACAAATGACACGCAAACTTGCAAATGCTTTACCGCAAAGCCCACATTTATATAAGACATATTTCTGCTGTGTTCCCGGATGAACAGCTTCCAGCTTGGATATCAGGACACTCTCAGAGGTAACTTGTAGACTTTCCCATGAAATTGGTTGTTCATTCATCAGACCTTCATCTGTGGCTGGAGTGCTGGGGAAAAATATATGTGGTGGCAGAACAAAAGGATTTGATGCACTAGTATTTGTAGTAGAGTTGAATGTAAAAGCAGTACCCGTAGCATTAGCAGAGGTATTTGGAAGGGAATTAGCAAAGTAAGACATCTGCTTTGCTTCATTTTCATCAAGATTCATAATATCTCTTAAACTCCTGTCTGCCTTCTCATTAATTGTTCCAGAAACATTATTATTAATGTCATCTTCATAAGAGTCAACCTTTTCTTTTTTTATTTCAAGTGAAAAGTCAGTGTTCACATGCAAATCTATGGCATCATCATTTTTGTTTTGAGGTTGAGAAGGGGACTCAGAAAAAGTTTGGGAAATCTGCGAGAAAAACTTTTGCTCTATTTTTTCATTTGGATAGGTAGGCAAGAAAGAATATGTTTTTTCCTTTTGAGAACTACTTTTCTGCTTGTGACTGAGTGAGCTATTAGATCCTATTTTTGACTTCTGTAGACGAACATGAGGTGGTATCCATCTTCTCTTCTTCAATCGACTTTCTAAAGCAGGGCTTAAATAAACTTTCTCATCATGCATTGATCTAAGGTGATACCTGAGAGTGTAAATGGATCTGAACTGTCTCTTACAATGAGTGCATTTATGTGTTTTAATTCGTAAAATGGGCACCTTTCTTGAATGATCTTTTTTTCTTTTCTTAGGTTTATATAGTGAAACACAATTATTAATTTTGTTTTCATCATCATTATTTTGCTTCTCTAAGAAAGAACAATGTTTTTCCTTAATAACTGGAGGTTCCTGTTCTTTAGTTTCATTCTCAAGGTGACTGATTTCTTCTTTCATAGGAATCCCATTTTCTTTTTGAGAATTGAACAAACCAACAAAGCTAACAGGACCATCACTCATACTAGAGATTTCCTCTCCAGCCATAATCTCAGTGTCTTCATCTTGGTCAACAACAACAGGCTGTTGTTCCATTTGCTGTTTCATGTAGGAATTGTGCATAATTTTATCAATTATAGTTGGCACCTGATTACAGAAATTGCTCTTAAGTTTATTTGTATTTCTTTTGACTTTGCGATGATCAAGGACATCTAGACGATGTTCTGACAAACCATCTCTAATACCGTGACTAAGGTACTGATGAGTGAGTTGACTTCTTTTACATTTGAATGTTTTGTTGCATGCAACACATGGAAAGGGTCGCTCGCCTGTATGCACTCTCATGTGTCGCAATAAATCTGATGGTGTTCTGGCGTGCTTCCCACAAACTTGGCATTTCTTATTCTTTTCAGGCTTAAATGTACAGTGAGGGGTTTGCACCAAAAATTGTTGTGGAATGTCGTCAACATGAGATGGGCCATTTTTAGAGCGTGTTCTAGTAGTAGGTCCTTCTTCGTGTACATTGTAAAATTTCTGTTTACCATCTTTATCATAGGAACTTAAAGATTGAATGATGTTTGGCATTTCTCGAATGGAAGATGGTATTTCCAAGGAATCTTGATAACCTCTAGCTTGAACTGGTGCTTCATCTCGACTGTCAGGATTAAAATCATACTGCTCCATGATTATTCAAAAAGGATAACACTCATCTTATCAAGTTCTATTTTCTGTACATCTGTGGAGATACAAAAAGATAACCATGATTTCAGGATATGAATTTTAAAAATATTTAATTTAGAAAAACACTAAATAAAAATTCAACCATCAAAATGAATGCAAAAAGAAATAAGAAACTAATTTAGTATTTTTATTTAAGTACTTATTGGTTGCCTTTTAAATGCTTCAAACAAGTATTTTTTTTATTTGAGAAAAACATTTGCATAATGTAATTAATTCAAATCAATATATATATATATATTCAAATTTCAAAATCGATATTACTTATGAAAGCGTCTAAAATAATCATAAAAAAAGGTGAGGGAAAATGCGATGGTTATAATGTCTTGGCATGTAATTTTTGACTAAAAGCTACAAAAACCGATTGATAAAATTCGGCACTAAGAAACCTTAGGTCCAAGCCGCGAATCAACTACCACAAAAATAGTGCTTCCATAAAGGTAAAACCCGTATATATTGAAATAAGGAGCAAAGGTGCTGGAACTAATCAACCTCAACTGACCATTGACGAAAAGATTAAATAGCATACATTGTACTCTAGCTTTGTAAAGAAAAGAATGGATGCATCAAACATCTATCACACTGCACGTTAAAATTCATTATCGGCATTTGAAAACAAAAACAAATCTTATTCTCACGTACATGCTTAAAGAGAAGTGCTCAGCAACGAGCGGCTATAATGAAAGAAGTTAAGGTTACACGGGGAACCGTAACTCGTCAATTGCACAGTGGCGGGAAAAATGAGACAAAGTAAAGAAAGAAAACTGCGTGCACGTCGTGATAGGTTCGAACGCGCGTTTTGCGTGACATTCTTTGCAGGAAATCCAGTTTTGGACGAAGCCAGATAGGTGACGCCGATGTCAAGGCCAGCTGCATTTACACGCAACGCGCGCACAGGGTGTTTTTTAGTGTTTCTTTTACTTTGGTCTTCTGCTCTTCACCCACGCCAACAAAGTCATGGGACGAAGGGGGGGATAGCTTATCGTCAACGCGTGATCGGCGCCTCTGGGTTCTCTTTCTTGGAAACGGTAACTTGTTAAAACTGGGCCTCAACTGGGCGAGCAGCCTTACTGTGAAAGCAAAATAGGAAAAACAAAATAGTGGTCTTGCTCTTGACAGCGAAAGAAAGAAAAGTAGATGAAATTGTTAACAGCAATACCTTCTGAGTAACAATTCGTATTCGGAAATGAATTCTGGAAGAATGACTCATGTTCTTAATGAAACATAAGTATCAGCTTTCCACTTTTCTAAAAAGATTTACGTTTTGCAATTCCGTTTATAATGTTGACTTTTATCAGTATTAGCAGCAAAAAAAAAAAAAAAAAATAGAAATATATGCACGTGAGTTTATAAAAGACAACTTAAAAATGGTTTGATGCTTTTAAAATGTAATTAACTGTATTATAAAATACTTATAAAGTTTTAAATATAATTTTTTAAAAAAAATTTACTCACTCACTCCCGAAAAAACATAGGATGCTTCTTGATTTTTTTAACAGCGTTTCCTAAGCGAGATAAATCGAAATCAGTGCTTTAAGAGCATTATGCTTAAATTGTTTTCCAAATTTAAAAAAAACGTAATGGAAATTTGAGGGAAAATTATAATTTTCAACATAAAACTGCTGCTTCAAAATATTAGAAACATTGATAATGACTGTTACTTTAGACTTGATGTTTTAAAATTGTTCAGATGAGAGTGAACTCGGGTGTCTTCGCAAAAGAAGATATATGCAAGAGAAGCATCTATCGGTATATGCAAGAGAATTTTAAAAAAAATACTGGCAAGCTGGTTTTTTGCATAGCTTGGGGGCTCATGCGAATATATTTTACGAGAAATAAACTTTAAACGTTTAAAAATAATACAGAAATGAGTATTCTTTTGGAAATATATGATAATTATTTTATTCTTCAAATGCAAAAATTTAATATTTTTATCCACATTACTGAGTGTTGTAAAAGAAATACATTAAGTAAAATGCACGCATAAAGTGAGCAAACCTTAAAAGTAATAATTCCCAATTCCTTTTCAATCGCAATTCTGCAAAAGTATAAGAATTTTTGCTTAAAAAGAAGAAACTGAAAATAATTATCTTTCTTGCAACTGATTTATTTATTTTACCATCAAGCATTGAATAGTTTTCTTGTATGTTTGTATGCAAGACGAATATATCTTCTTTTTTTTATTTTTATTATTATTATTATTATTATTTAAAAACGCTTTTTCTAGAAAATTATTTGCTGATACAATTTATTTCTATTCTAAAGGCACCAAAAATTAACTTCAAACAATATAATCCGCAAAAATTTCAATATTTAAGGTATTGTGCGAATCAAATCATCGAAAATGTTTTTGCAGCGTTTTCTCTATAGCTACAAAAGAATATTTTAATACTAATGATTCATTAGCAGACGATGTTTTCCTTTCAATAGACTTCGTAAGTCACGCGATAAATTAACGCTAGCTGTGTGAAACCACCTTTTTCTTTTGTTCATTTCTTTCGTCAAACATATTAAATTACATTGAAGCATTAAACTGACCGCATAAGTGATAAAAAGTAAATAATTTCCTTTTTCTCATGCCACTCTACTTCAAATCTTTTTTTTTTTAAAAAAAAAAAAACTTCCTTAGAACATATTTTAAGCATGAAAACCAAACTAGTGGAGAGAGTAAACTGTTTCCCTGTTTTAATTGGCCTTTTCATTGTATTTTTTTTTTTCTTCCGAGTTTAAAAAACACTGATCATTACTCATTTATATTTTACTCTTATTTTCACTAGGGAATTTGATCAAATGTTTCAACTCGGATTCTCTCATGTTTTTATTGTATTGTTGTTCAATGTGAACAAATTAATTTTTAAATAATCTCATTTTATTCTTTTTTTTTCTGTTAAAATTTTCTCACACACAAAAAAAATATTCGATCGGTGTAATTATTTATAACTAGTTTTTCTTTAAAAAAATATGTTACTAACATTTAATCTTCGATTACGTATACATTAGAAACACTTTTTACAAGTAACAAAAAGAATATTTTAATGCAAAATTAAATTATCCAAAAGGGTAACAAAGAAAATAGCATTGTAATCAAATTCACTAACACACACTTCACACACAAACATTCGCTATTTGAGACCAATGTGTGTCTCAGTCTCGGTAAGCGGGTTAGATACAGTCGGACCCCAGTTTAACGAATTTTTCTTTTTCTGTTAACATGAAAACAAAAAAAATCTATTAAACGAACAATAAACCCCAAATTAACGAATTATTTCAACAGCTGAAAATTCTTTCTTCTTGTTTGTATCAGAAAAAAATTGGATTTTTTAAAATCAAATGACATACCTTTTTGTCCGAAACAGAAAAAGTTTTTTCTTGTATGCAGCAATTTCGACGGCAAAGGGCACGTAGATCATTATTAGACTTAACAGGTGTAGATGTAAAAAAAATTTTTTTTTAAATAAGAGTATAATTTATCGTGTGAATTTTGAATAGGACAGGAAATTCCTTTCTTATCTCATTCCACTCCACATCACAGGGGATATTATAAGATTTCGACGATAATGTTACATTTGATAATGGAAAGCCTATTGGAGCAACTGGAGTTGAGGAAATTGTCGGAGCCAATGAATAGCGATTCTGACGCATAAATTGGTTATCATAGTCCTATCTAAAGTGTTACATTTTCTAATGCTTTACATTGCTTGGAAACTGTGAAAACA
>BMAV01018713.1:22116-33091 GCA_019973955.1 Trichonephila inaurata madagascariensis | reverse complement strand
ATATATGGGTAAAAAGAAATTTTTTTTTTCGTATCGATTTTTTTTTTAAAAAAAGGAGCCAATGAACCGCATTTGTTTTAACTTCTATGTGTCTAGTCCAGGACTATATTGAGAAACGAAGTCATACAAAAAATGGCGCCTCTTTCAAAATTGTCTTTAAAAAGTTCAATAACTTAAAATCAATGGACACAATTTCTATATTTTATATACAAATATACAAGCAAGATTGTAGTCCAATACTAAATTGCAAAGCACAGAGCGATTTAACAATACAAAACCAGACTTTAATTGTAAATATATTTGTATTTAATAATATTGTGCAAATTTATATAATAATCCTAAATTACAAACTATTCTTATTTAAATTCTACTGGAATTCACTAAATACATTTCGTAAGAAAAAGAGATATTGCTTTATATATACTTATATTAGTATTATTTCACAAAATAATTTAATAATAATAAATTTGTTTCATTCTGTTTCCCGTGAGCTGATATTACTTTTTAGTGCGGCACCGTGTCGGTAGATACCAATCGCCGCAATGTAATTTTGTCGCCCAGTTTCCTCCCCAGAAAGAGGCACGATGCGAAATTGTACCAAGAATTTAATTTTACCGAGAGCACCCGAGCCAAGGCAATCTAAGAATCATTAACACGCCGCATAATCATACGTCATGAAAGCTGTCGATTTTTTTGCAATATGAAAATCCACCGACTTGGGCCTGGGTCGAACAAAGCCAGCGCCTGACCAACTACGCCACCCACCTAATTATTTTTTTTTCCAATATTCGGATAGAAAATAAATTTTATAATCAATTAACATATTATAATCCCTGTAGTATATAAATTGTTGCTATTTTGAGAAATAAAAAATTTTGAAAAAGATCGAGAATTGGATAAGAAATAAGATCAGTGAATAAGAAAAATAGTTATCAAATTTAAATTAAGAGTTAAGATATATGGAAGGATTGCTAGGACTTGTGCAATCATACTTCGCGCACTCTTTCTGAAGTTTTGAATACATGAAAGAAACCTATAATGTTTGCAGTTATTGGGCTACATGAATTTTTTGGCACTGTCCGACAGGGCTAAGTGTTCTGTACAGCTATTCTCAACGATCTATTTCTTACCCCTTTTTCAATTCCTACTATTAGCTCGCACTGTCTATATATTTATTTATTTATGTATTTGTATATTTATTTATTTATATATTTGTATATTTATTTATTTATATATTTGTATATTTATTTATTTATCTTGGTGGAATTTTCGATCGTTAATAAAATACATTTTAAAGCGCTGAATTGAGCGGAAATTTTATATACAGGATCATTTTGGATGACAATACAATAATTTAATTATAATTAATAAAAATTAATGGATTAAAACTAATTATTTAAAGAATTACAAATACAGCCACGTTGGCGACTTAGCGACCCTTTTGGCGACTTGTGTCAAAACTTGAAAAGGTTTTATTCTCACGTGTTAAAGCATTCAGTTGGACTGAAATTAAAAGGACAATATGATACTTTAATGATAATTTAAAAAACTAATTACCATTTAATGTTGTGATTCTGTCCTATGTATATACATATTTACATTAATTGTAACTATTTAATAAAAAATAGCTAAAATAAAATTTTTCGTTGTTGATCTAAGTAGGAATTGACTTAAAAACTATTTTTTTTATATTACTTGTTTATTTCGGTTCCTAATATATTCAAACTTGATTTCATAATTACGATCAAAATGACTCCAGTAAATGATATATTGAAGAACAACGAAAAAATATCCTGCTTCACATTTAATAAAAGTATTCGTTTCCGGTGTAGTACTCATATTTTATTGCTGTCTTCACGAGTAATATACCAATGTGCTGTCCGGAAGTTCTTAAATATAAAAACTTCTCATATAAATAGATAATAAGCAAGATTACCTTAACATTCTATTTTTCATTGCCATACCAATATTTGAAGAATCACATTTCTTTTTCCATTACCATAGGACTTTTATAACATTTTCCACAATTCCTACTATTAGTTCACTCTCTCCCTACATATACAGTTGGACTTCTATATAACGAAGTCGCTAAATCCCAGAAAAAAGTTTGTTATATAGAGGTTCATCTTTTAATATACTTTATAAATTACAAAAAAAACAAAAACAAATTTTAAATTCATAAACACTATATATTAAAAAAAAAGTAATTACTCAACCTTTTTTTAAATTAATATATGTTTATTTTATATATCTTACCCATCAAAAAAGAAAGAAAACAAGAAAAAAGAATGTCGAAGAATTAATTCACTGTATTTTCAATATTAAGAAAATAATTTTACACTAAAATTAATGAATTTCAAGGACATTTTACAACTGTAAGCATACAATTAATATTAAACACACATTATTTTATAATTAGAACACGGGACAACTCCACTGAAGGTGAAAGAGGATATCGATGATGTTTCTAGTGAACTGAGCAATGGGGGTTAAAGGTTGCACTTCTTGGATGAGACGTCCAGAACTCTATTGCTCTCGGCGAGTTAGGATCTAATAAAACCAGTTCAAGATTTATGACCACCATAAAATGTGTTGAAGAGAGAATAACTTAAAAATTTTTAAGAAATACTTTAAAAAGAGGGAGAACAAAAATTGAATCACAAAAGAAAAAGTTCGTTGTATAGAAAATGCATTTCGCTATAGAGAGGTTATTTTACGAAGTAAATCGTGAAATGTTCAAGGTTCCATGAAAAGTTCACTATATAGAAAAATTCGCAATATAGAGGTTCGACTGTATATAATATCTTATTCAAATTTTCAATCATTAATAAAATACTTTCTATTCATCCATTCAAGTTCAAATACATTATTTTAAACTTGTAGTGGATGACACTTGATGTTAATACAAGTTTTTTAAAAATATTAATGCATTAATTAAATTAAAAAGTGAATAAATAGTAACAAACACAAATAATAGTCCAACAGCATATATAAAATGGAAAATCATTCGTTGTGTCCCTGTAGCGCAATGGATAGCGAGTTGGACTTCGAATCCCACCTAGGATGGCCTAATTTCTGAGAATGTGATTTCTTTTTTACTATATTATTTTATAAGAATAATTAAATTTAATTAATGAATAAATAGTAACAAACAAAAATAGTCCGACACCCTATATAGAAAGGAAAATGGAAAATCGCATCCTATTTTAACACTTAAAACTGTGATTCTGTCATATGTATGGGCATATTTATATTAATTGTAACAATTTAATAAAAAGTAACTAAAATAAATTTTTTCTTTGTTGACCTAAGTAGAAACTGACTTAAAAAAAAAAAAATTATATTATTTTTTTTAAAAAAAATCGTAATATGTCTTATATGCCTCATACTCTATCTCAAATACAAATTCAGAGTCATTTATTGAAAATTATTCGAATAAACCCCTTTAACCACGAACTTTCGCTCTTCCATTTTCCTAGAATGCAGATAGAGTAATTTAATTTACTCAATCGCTTTAGTCCTTTCTACAACATTACCATGACAAGTTTACAAAACACATTAAAAGCGGTCATGTAATGGGTTAAATTCATGTGACGTCATAGTCACGTGTTTCAAGCCAATCAGTTTATGTCATTCACTGTTGCCAACTTTAGCGTTTTATAGAATTTTTCTTTTAAAAAGTACTTATTTGTCAACTATAATAATTCTCATAGGTGAACAAATTACACTTGATATAAAAGTACATATATAACATAAGATACTCTTTTTTTAATTTTGAGAAAAATGTTTCGAAGAATTTTAATATTTGAACATCTTTAGCCAATTACTAAATTTGAAATTTTATCTATATCTTAACAGGAAAACAACAAGTACAAGACTAATGGCAGCTTCGAATTTAATGCAGAACACGTGATTTCCTTTATCACGTGACCGTCATGAATTTAAATCCATTGAAATGTCAAAAGTTTAAGTAACGATTTTAATATTAATGTTTTGCACAAGCTGAGCCTTTTGTAAGTCACATTCATTTTAAATATGCTACAATTAGACTGTAAAACAAAAATAAAAACTTTTCTAGTAGTTTATTTTTCATGGTCTATGTTCCACTGGACAATACTAAAGACGCGTTTGAAAATTCTTCCAAGAATGCTTCTGACCATTTGCAAGATGTATAACTGCTTCTCGATTGTCGAAATGTTGTTTTCGCAAAACCACTGTATTACTGTTCTAGAGTGAGGGGAAAAAACAACGAAGAGAAAAACCTTGAGAAATAGCTTGCTTCCACACTTGACAGAGGGGAAGGGAAAGAGAATCAAGAAGAGAGCCTTGAAAATTCTGCAGATAGCCCGCAGTCCCCAACGCACGACCCAATGTGCAAGGAGGAAAAAGGAACACGCACACGTTCATACTGACGTACAAAGAAAAAGTTTTTTCTACACGCACGCATGAACGTAAAGATCGTTCTCACGGTCAGCCATAACAGCGAGTGTCTTCCACAAGAGAAGAAAAAAAGAAAGCAGACGATTTTTCCCCCTCTTTGGATTCTAGAAGCGAAACACAAATGATATGCACCCCTCACTGAGGATTAGGGTTGGGGGAGTGACCTCACGCTTAGAACAAAAAAATAAAAAATAAAAAATGTCAGTGAAGGGAGGAAGAACAAGTCAGCAATTTTTCTGTTCTTAATTTCATATTTTCTGAAACATAAATCGATATTTGATACCACTATGCGGTTCATGTTCAAAAAATGACATTTGATCGAGTAAGAAGAAGTTGGTTATATTTTATGTTCTACTTTTTAAAACTAAAAGCATTTGTAGTTTACGCTTTAACGCTTGAGCGCCTACTAATAATTCAAATGAAAACAACACTCAATATCTAGAAATTTTTCATTTATGAAACTTATGAATTTCTTGGTTATATAACGAGATTTCGATTAAAAAAAAAAAGATTCCATGTGTCCACAATGTGAATAAAGAACATCCGATACTACTCTAGACGGTAAATTTAAAATTTTCTCACATAATTCATTGCGACGGACTCACTTTCTATTTTGTAGAGACTCAAAGCTATCATGTTTCTTCGTGAATTATTTCAACAACTTTTGGCTTCGGAATACCAAAGAAAATTTGCATAAACAAAATATTCTCCGTGATCACTTATAGTATGTGTAATGTGTCATTTAATATATTAAATATTCATTTCTCTTCGTTTTGGAGTATCACCTTAGATCAGGAGTACTCAGCCTTTTTTCCTACTGGGCACACATATATGACAACAATTTCACGCGGGCCGCAACATGAAGATTGATGATTGATTGGAGAGGGGGCACTGTAAGATCAAGCGCATTTGAAAATGAAGAAAATTGATCAAAATATGAAAATTAATTTATAATTGTAGATTTTATTTCAGAACTATATTAATCCCTATCAAACTCAAATTACAGAAAGAAAAAAAAAGTTTTATGCATTTTTTACCCAATTATGCTATAATTTCAATTTCCTTTCATTAATAGTCCCAAGCCCCTTGTTTGTATTTAGCTATCATAAAAACAAAGCTGCCATGTACTTTGAAAATTTTATTTTTTTTCTCTTTTGATAAAGCATCTCTCATTTTTGTTTCAGATGTTAATTTATCAAGTGCAGGATGGCACCAAAAAGTTTTTACTGAATTCCAGATTGAAACAGTGCTATTTGCTTAAAATTAGTTCAAACTTTCTTGTGCATTTCTTTTCAAATCAAATAAATACTTTTTGATTTTACTAATGAAATATATCCGAACAAATAACCGAATTTATCAAATAGTACAACTAGAGCATTTAAGAAACTAACAATTTCTGCATCGATTTGTTTTATGTGTGTTATCCTTAAAAATTTCATATGTAACAAATTTTATAGGATGCTTTTGTTATCTCTGCATTTCGTGACACTAACACCGACCAAATATCTTGCTACTGTTGCAGATTTTTTTAAGGAAGCCAATTTATCTCGTTATGAAAATGATCCTCAGGAATAAGAGCCTTGGAAAGATTTGTGCTTAGCGGTATATATAATGACGATCAAAATTATATTTTTTACATACAATATTTTCACGACAAATCAAACAAGTTGTTGATCCATAATTGTGTTTCACTACGAAATAATTAAAATCCCAATCGACTTGAAACAACGTATATTATTTATATATTTTTCTGTTGGAAGACATGGGGGTTAATTAAAAATTAGTTTCAGCCATAAAATGTTCGCTACTCCATTGTTATTTGTTATCACTATAACCGTTGAAATTATAAAAAGAACAAAATTATCTCACAATTCGAACCAGCATGACACTGCTAGGCAACTTGATAAATTTGATTGCTTGATTGATATAATTTCTTGCTAAATATTTAATGTATGGTTCTTAAATAATTGCATTTGTTAGTGCAATTAACAATGACCGGGCCACTCAAAAAGGTCCAGTGAGCCACATGAGGCCCGCAGACCGCAGGTCGAGTATTCCTGCCTTAGATAAACAATTTATATTATATGCTAGTCCTTATAAAAAAATTAATCTGAAAAAAATCTTAACAAATTAACAAAAGATATTCCTCATATACCTAAACGTTCTTTCTATATTAATCCTACGGAACGAAATTTGGACACAAACACACACTTCCCCAACCTTTCAAAAAGAAAACACAAGAAAATTATATATTTAAAAACTTCAGAACGGCAAAAATTAAAGCAAAAACAAATCAATCGTTGGAAGAAAGAACAATCATACGAAACAAATATAATAGGTAAATGAAACTATTTCATTCACTTATTATATTTGTTTGAATAGATAACACGAACATTTGTTCGAATAGATAACACGAACAGCAACTCCATAAATGGAGCCCATTTAAATTATTTTAATAATAAATTACATTATCAACTTAAATTAATAGGTTTTTGATGAACTAGCTACATTCTAAATACTTTTCAAACAGGTATTTTTCATATATTCATTCGAATAAACCAACCCTAATACATTAAAATAGTCATTAGAACAAAAGATTAATTATTTTTTCACAGCTCAAGAAATAAAAAACCAAAGAAAAAAATAAACTAAATTGTTTATAAATCAATCAGTGATGTCACAAACGATGTATTTAAATACACATTATTACTTTTGTCTGAATCTAATGGTACTATTAACTCAAATTTAAAAAAAGTGCTGAAAAATTCTATTTAAGTACATAAAATTATTAATTCAAAATTAAACATTTTAAACTTGTTTCTATGCTAATTTAATTTGATCAGACGAAAATAAAGCGAAAGAAGATGGATGGTCTGTGCAATGACAATTTTATTTTTAATGAAAAACAAATCGTCTGCAAAACAGACACTATACTTTATTATTCGTTGAAATGCATTGCGATTCACTTCACGTGTTACCCATCTTTATGTGACGGACATGGTGCATGGTGCGGAGATAAACTTCATTTCTCTGAACACAGAATCCTGGAATAATATATGCGGAGCCGCTTTATTGCTCGACGGTAAAAGCAGTTTTATTCTTCTTTTAATTTTCGAATATATTTTCTTGTTGTTCACACAGAATAAATTTGAAATAAAAAAAAAGATTGCATTATTTTATTTATTATTATTATTGAAAGCGTGATTTAAATACAACTTCAAATTATTTTAACTCTGTCTGTTGCTTCGGAAAATTGTGATGGATTAATGTACTAAATTTCCTAACCATTATTAATTTTTTAAAAAGGAAATAACAATTACCTATAATTTACTGCATGTTTAATAATTGTAAAGTAAAACTACTTTTTTCTAAAAAAAAAAAAAAATCTCTTAATATAAATTTTGAGAACAAAATCATTGAAAAGAAATCCTCTACTTGAAAGAATTTTACTACTTTTTCAAATATTTACAATTTATAAAATATTATTTCATTTATTTCGTATTGAATTAATTTTATAATGTTTTGATAGTGAATGAATAGAATTATAACAGTTGAATCTTATTTGTTAATAAAGAGACACAGAAAAGATATTTTCAAGGGAAACATTTCTGCTGGAATTCCGTATTTAAATTTTGAAATGAAAATTATAGAATTAAAAACTTGATGGAAAAGAAAAAAACACGGCGATCTACACGCGTGATATAAAGAAAAATTACATTTTGGAAATTCTTTTTAAAAGAACTGAAATTAATCACAAGAATTAATCAGTTTCTTTACCATGATTTGCATTTAAAGATGTAATTTTGTTTTTATTTAGTGATACACGGAAAATGAATACTTAACGCGATTTTGACACTCAGATACACATACGAATGTACAATCAAATATTAAATGAAATTTTTAAGTTTAATTCAGTTTAATTGACATAATAAATAAAATTTTATTTTGAATGACATACTATGTGTACGTCACGAGTGAAGAATTCCATTTAATTTTATAATCGTCTGCGAAAACTCATTATTCTTTAAAAATTATTCTAAAATCTCTAACGACAAGGTAAAAGATTAACACTTCTAAATTTTGTATCGTCTTTGTATTTTTAAGGATTAATTCTTTAATCTGAATAAGTAAAAAAGAAAGAAAAACTGTATACTTTGTTCGGAGAATTTATTTTTTATCAAAACTATTTACGGCTTTAAATCATTTTGAAATTAAACTGCAAGATGCAAATTATATATTTACTGTTTTTTAAATTAAAATTGCTTGGAACATTAAATAAATATCTCTCAACATTGAATGGATGTGAAATTGTAATATGAAGTTGTTTTTCCTTCCGCAACATATGAAAATCAAGAAACGTTTTGGAATCGTAATTACTTTTTAAATACGTCTTTAATATTCATTTTCAGTTTAGAAAAGAATAAGAAAAATAAACTAGACGCAACCACAATTATCTTTTACGAGAATAAGAATTGGAAGAATGCGTAAAATTCTCTCGTGAAGTTTTTCTGATTCTTACATATTTTGTTATTTTTCTTCCTATTGAAACTTCCATTAAAATAGAGTAAGAAAAGCGTTATTTTTTATTCCATTCAATCTTCACATTTTCCCCTTCTTTTTATTCTCAACCACCTAGATAGATTTCGTTAAGGAAAATAATTGTCAGAGTTCCTAAGAATAAACCAAAAGGAAAAAATACTAAAATTTAAATATGTTTCAAATTTTTCAACTCCCATCACAAAAACAAAAAAAAGAACTGCAAATTATAGAAAAGACTGAATAAAAAAGAGGCAATTAAAGAACCTTAATAATGTCTAGTATTGCTCTATGACAACTAATTATACTTAATTCAGAACTTTTTTTAAAAATCGTGTTTTAACAGTGGAGTTCAATGGCTTATATTTCTATATAAAATATCATAATGATAGAATTTAACTTTTCAGAAGTTTCTTTATATTGCTAAGCTTTTAAGAAATGATTCAAAAAAATTATAATTAACAGATACTTAAAGAAAAATAAAGAACAAAATCCGTAAATTACATTGTTTATAACACAGGGCATACTTGTCCCTTGAAATTTCTCAAAAAACTTAAAATGGCCTGAAAATTTTTTACTGTCTTAAAAAATTTTCTTACCGTTTTTTATTTTCTTCTGTTTTTGATTGTAACTGTTATTTTGTAATTAAGTTTATTTAAGATGCGCATGCATGAAAATCATGGAAGAAAGAATATAGTTATGTTTTTTTTATTTAGTTACGAGGTAACTCATACGAACAGATATGTAGGTTAGAACGAATGCAAATTGGTTGGAGAAATTATGTCTTTCGAAATATTCGAGAATAACTTGAAAAAAAAAATTTTTTTTTTTTAAAGATACATTAGTTTGTGGAAATGCAGTTTTATTCTACCTTTTTGGCTTTTTAAATAATATTTGAATTTTTATTACCTATTTTCCGTCAAATTATCCTTCGTTATTTATCAAAGCACAAAGTTTTTATAAAATCTGTAAATTCACTTACTCAATACACACATTGATAAGTTTTTAAAAAATCATTTTGTCTTTATTTATATGAAAAAAATTTTAGAGTCTTTATAATTACTTCGAACTTGCACATTTCAAGTAATTAATAGCAAGAATTTTAAGAAAAGATATAATCTCGCTTAAAAATAATCAACAATCATGACAACAGATTCTGGTACTAAGGAAATCTTAAAATTATTTTTATCTGCTTGTATTTTTGAAATATCCATATTTTCTGCATTCAGAAGTCATTGAAATCAATGATAGAAAATAAAATATTTAATTTTTCAGAGTATAACGTAGAGAGTCCACCTTTCCTTATAACAAAATTTCCAATTTGATGCCACCAAAAATTCCGCATAACTTTTTTTTAAGAAAAAACATTCTAAATGAAAGCAATAATTTTTCCTTTTTACAGAACTGTTCTTAAAGATTTGCCGAAATTATGCTCAAATACAAAACATTAATTCTGAAAAGTTGAATTCTTATTATAACAAAGTATTCTTATTTGAACTACTGTTTTTTATTGTTCGTTCTTTGGTATCCCCATTATACCCATTCAACCGGAAGAAATATGACGGAGCTATTCTCAACAATGGCAAACGATGTGTGTGTGCCCCCGTCAGTAAATTCTTTTCACTAATTGGAATAATCATTAAAAAAAAAAAACTATGGAAAATCTTATTTAAGAAATGGATCTTTTGCAATACAATTAACTGTTAAAAAAACTTCTGTGTATGGTTTTCTCATTCTTTTGTTTCGAAATTAGCCGAGTTTTGGAGATTTACGTTCTTAGATTACTCTAAAGCAGGGGTACTCAACCTTTAGTTCGGCCGGGTCACATACGTATGACCGTGCGGCGCAACAGGGGGGAGGGGGGACGCTATAAGATCAAGGACATTTAAAACGCAGAAAATTATTTAAATGCAGAATCGTACCAGCACGACATTGATAGCAAAATTTATATATTTGATTGCTTGATAGATAGAATTCCTTGCTAAATTTTTAATGCATT
>BMAV01018712.1:0-12073 GCA_019973955.1 Trichonephila inaurata madagascariensis | reverse complement strand
TATCTTACTTAAGATGTGGTGATTCATGATTAGTACCTGTTAATTTCGATAAACCTTGTGACGGCTCATGCGTCCTTTCTCTAACATAACCTCTGTGTTTTTTGACGTCCACGATTAATGGCAAATCTTTTGCAACCCAAATCCAAGAATAGAAACGAGGGATAGATGCAAATAAGATAACCTTTAAAAGGACAGAAGTTTTAGTAAGCAGGATGGCAATTTAGAGAAAGTTCAGTTCAGAAAAGATGGAAGTGTAAATTGACGGCTTACCTAAGAAACACGAAAATCTCGCCATTCATCCAAGGTACATACCATTGTACGCCAGCTTAGATGAATATCTGAAGCGGATTGGACCATTGCTTAGAAATCAAGGTAGGAGATTATATTCTGAATGCGAATATATTATTAAGATTGAGAGTAGGCGGATATAATATAATTATATAGATAAGTGATCCAATTGCGCGATCTGTGTTAACAATGGCTACGTGTTTTCGTTTATTCTCACTTAATGTAAGTTTGTTCGATATATAAGTAATTTAAGTTAAATTCTTTATAAAAGTCATATTAAATATTCTAAAATGTCTCCTCATTTCGAGAATCCCACACCTCTAACTTACACTGAAACCCCACGATATGGTCAACGAAGATCGACCATATCACAATGGTGCCCGAACCTATATAATTTATATGACTCTGGGTTAGGTAATGCAGGCGGGTTTGGTAATTTGCCAGAAATGTGCTTTTCCGGGTCCGCGCGAGAATGTTAACGAATTTCTCGAGGCCATAGACAATCCAATAAAATTACTAGAAATTCCTACTGATTTAGCATGTGCTTATTTGAAAAGTCACCCCAGGGGAAGGGCTCAAGATTGATATCTAATATTCGGATCAGTGTTAGTGCAGGATACCGCCACGGATTTCGGCAGCTGGCGAGTTGGGTTTTCCCCTAACAAAAATAAAAAAAGAAGAACGAGGTTTTTCGCGTCCCAGCAGGAAAGAAATCAGGAACCATCGATTTTGTTTGAGCTAAAAACACAAGAATCTAAAAAGGGGGGCCGCGGCGGATTTGGTTGTTTACATTTTGTTAGACTCGAACCACAAAGCCCAGGATATGTGGAAGTCCGAACCCCAGAACACGGTACAACAGTGTTTTTTAAAACCGGGGCGCCCCTCCTGGGGCCAAAAACATATTGAAAAAAAAAGGTTAAAAAAAAATTTACGGGAATGAAAAAAAAAAATACTTTCGGGATATAATGAAAAAAAAAGATTTCATTTATGATTTATATATATCATCGGTGAAAAAGGTCATAAAAAAAAAAGATTCTACTTTCCTCATTAGCTATCTTTTGACCCTTTTTAACTAAAAAAAAAAATATTTTGTTTGCTTTGCTGTAACCCCGATGAGATTTTTTTACGTTTTTTTTAATCAAAAAATTTTCTTTTGCGGGTTTTGAACTTATGGTAGGGTTACCTGCACCCTTTTTTTTTGGGGAAGTGTTGTAAAATAAAATTTTGTTCCCTTTTTTTTTTTCTCAATGTAAAAAGAGTTTATGATACATGGATAAGTATATTGGATTTTGAAGGTTTAAATGGCCAAGATTTTTTTTTATAGTATACTGAAACATATAATAAAAAAAAATCTTTAATTTGGAAAACTTTTTTATTTGTTACCAATGACCTTGACGAGAATCCTCTAATATGACAGTCTTAATGGGAGCTAAAATGAATTGATAACATATCTCCTTTTGGGGGTGGGAAACGTTTTTTAAATCTTTAAAATTTTTTGACCAAGTTCCCGGCAGACTACTATTTTTCAAAATATTTTCTTGAATTGCTGATTTTCCCCCATGAAAAACTTAGGGTTTTAATTGTGATGGGCCCCCGATTATGGTTTATAAATGTAAATGAGCAGAATATAAAAAGGAAATTTGGGGATCTGTGATCTATCTGAAAGGAAATTTAGCTGATTAAACAAAACACTTTGTTTCCCCTAAATCATGTTAGCGAAAGTAAATTTGAAAAAGCAATAAACATGAAACGAAAGGAAAATTTTCAATAGCTACATTAAAAACTTTTCAAAAAAATGAAGCCATAATGCCGAAAAGCACTTCACCCCCCTCAAAAAACCACAAGCAAGAAAAAATTCAACAGGATATTTGACGATCATCAAAAGGGCATTAAAATTACAATAACGTGAACAAAATGTACAGTTTTGCTTGCAAATAACTTTCCTGTAATTTTTCAAAAATTGTATGTGTTTTGTGTCCTTTATTAAAGGGCACGCACATTTGGAACAATTTAGTTCAATTTTTTTTTAAATTTTTCAACTTATGAAGATAAATAGAAAAAAACCTTGAAATAGGTAAGTATATTTTCTTAGTTAAATTATTCATGAAATTGTGATTTTTATCTTGTATATTGAAAATTATAAAAAAAAAATTGGGGTGTGTCACTCCCCGCGACCTTTTAAAGTTTGTATCAGTAACCCCATCCCGGCTTTTTGCTTTAAAAATTAAAAAAAAAACACAATTGTTATTCATTAGAATTTTTTTATTCTTTTATTACTTAACATTTATTTTAAATGCTAATTTTAGAGGCTTAAAAACAGTTCATTCAAAACCCTTTATAATATGAGTATTCATTTCAACAAATCATTTTACATTTTTGTATACATTGTCATGCACTTGGTTTTACTCTCCTTACAATTAAGTTATTATTTCAAGAATAATGTATTATCATTTTTAAGAAAAATAAACTCGTGTTAAGAGGGGTACTTCCAGCCAGTATAAGAACAAGTTTAATAATTATCAGTGACTTCCATGGGCTTGTTTTTTCAGAGCAAAGTTTTTTTAAAGGAAGGCTAAAAATTAGAAATTGACACTCAGAGTTATTTTTTTATATTTAGCTCAGATCTATATTTTGTCTTCAAAATAGTCATTGCATAAAATCCGGGTTCACAAGGTATGATGTTAAAAAAGGAATAGTATACGAAATGCTTTTTTTTTTCAGTGCAAAATTCAGCATCCACCTCTATCCAGAATTCAAAGAGTGATTTATTACAAAATTGCCCTTAATTTCGTCACTGAATGTAAAATCTATGAAGACTCTTTTTCGGCTGTTGAGAGCCTTCTGAAGTATTTTGAAATGGATCCCTAACCCATTTCGTAACTTGCTATCAATTTGCCCTTGTCTGGGGCTTGGTGATGCTTTATTATTGTCCCATGCTCGCTGTGATTTAAAAAATATATCTATGATTTTGTTTAATCCACTGCCGTAAATACTTAATACCATGAATTAAAATACGCGTGAATTATAAAAATGTACTTCAAGAGAGATTCGGAGCTAATCGATTCGGCCAAGACTGACTAGAATTGTACGAGGTACAAGAATTTTACATGTTTTATGCAGACGTCTGTTGGGTTGCCTAGACTCACATGAACGTTCGCAGAATGCCAGACGCAATGGATATGATAAAAGCAACATATTAGGGCTATTTTTAATGACATTTGTACTTTTAGAAATGGATCTTAAAGGAAATAAATCTTTAATTAAATATTATTTCTCAATCTGTTTCCAATTTAAAAAATTAGAGAAAAAAAAAACATAATTAACCTATTATTTAAAAGTATGATTTACTTAAAATATATATTACTTAAGAGTAACATATTAATAAAAATTTAATACTTATTTTATTAATACTGAATTAAGAATGTTTAATAAGTATTAGCGACTTCCATGGGCTTATCTTGCAGAGCAAAGTTTTTAAAATTGCCCCTCTGAGTTTTTTTGCTATATTTAGCTGATATCTATATTTTGTCTTCTAAGCAGCACCGCATTTTGCAAATATGTTCCAATTTAAAATTAGAGAAAGGAAAAATAACATCATAATTATCCTATTACTTAATTTTTTTGTTAAAAGTAACATATACAAAATTTAATACTTATGTTATTAATTTGTACGGTTTATAATTAAGATCGTGTATTGTAGCTTTAGCGTCAAAGTGCATTATTATTGCATTCAGTAATTTATTTATGTATAAGGGGGGCGCGATAAAAATTGTGATTGAAAAGGGGGGCGCCAGTATTGAAAGTTTGAGAAGCACTGCTCTAAGTGGATGACCCGCTAATTGAAAATCCCTTTTAAAGCGGTCGGGTTCTGTTTAATTTGGAGAACTTCTTAGAACGTGCTCCACAGTTTTATGCTTTCCCCTGCTAAAGCTGCGGGCGGTCCTCAAATGGTTCTGCAGGGGGCGATTTTATTGCTTTTTCGGTTTCTGTGTTGTTGGAAAGGGGAGATTTATCATTCACAGCTGTTGCATAGGGCAAGTATTGTGTGATGGACATTTTATCCACTTCATGGTCAACAGAAACTTCTCCCAATTTATTGCAAACAAGCAAATAAAGGATAAAAAAAAAAATTTTTTAAAGAAATACCCAAAAATTAAAAAAATTTTTTAAAAATATATAAGCAAAAGAATTTTTTTTTTTCTCCCTGTTATTTTAAGCCCTTTTAAAAATTTTTTAAAAAGAACTTTTTTTTATTTCGGTATTACAATTTTAACCAGAAAAAAAGCTCTCGGTAATCTTTTTTGAATATCAGACGAAAAAAAACTCAAGAATTTTTTCCCCCTGTTACTTTTTTTTTAATTATGGGGAAAAAAAAAAAAGAAAAAAATGATTTTTTTTTTATTTAACAAAATTATAATAAATGTATTTATCCAATTATATAAGATAAATAAATTTGTAAAAAAAAAACTGTGGGTTTTGGGAATTATTATTTTTTAATTAACAATAACATAAAGTCATTTCAATACTTTAATTTATGAAAAATTTTAATTTTTTTTCCCTTTATATTTTTCGTTGAATTTTTTTTTTTTCGGCATAAATCAACATATCATCATCATTCATCATAACAATTTGCACTGCGAGAAAATACCCTCACTACGTCAGCATTTGCACACGTAATACACATTCAATCAGTGGCGCACACAAGGGAAGGGATCCTTGGGTCCAGACCCCCCCCCAAAGCAATTGATATTTTTTTTGATTTATTATAATCCCATATATATATATGCATAGTTTGTACAGTAACTGCTATTAAAAATTTAAATTTTTATTAATGCTAATTATTCATTTAAAAAATTAATTTTTAATGTTCTTTTTTTCCCCGAAAATCAAAAAAAATATGTTGGGGAATTGGAGTATAGGAGAATAGTGGACTTTTGACCCTGACCCCTTCTTAAAAAAGTTCCTGTTTGCGCTACTGCATTAAAATCAATAAGAAAATATTTTTTTTCTTAAATTTCTGGCGAAAGTGTTTTAACTATTTTCATTAAAATTTTAAATTTTTTTAATTTTTCCATTCCTTTAGTATTTCATCCTTTAAATGCATATTCGCCCACATCTATAAATGGTAAACCGGGTTTCTTTCTTTTCCAGTTATTGAAAGATGTATTCCCAAATTTAAATTTTTGTTTTTTAAAAAAACGGGTACACTGAAAACAATTTACAAAAAAAAAAATTTTAAAAAAAATTAATAATATAAAAAATTTTTATAAGCAATTTTAACATTTAGAAATGTATCCTTAATTCCAGACTAGAACCCCACAAATTGTTTTTTTTATTCTTAGATATTACCCGGTAATAATTCATAATCATCATCTTAACTGTTCTATATTTGAAAAAACCCCTCCCTTTTTTTGCTTCTGAAATTATTATATTAAAAAAAGTTGTGTAGAAAAAGGCAAACTTACGCCTGTGGAAGAAATGGATCATAAGTTTTGGTTTTTAAAAAATTTTGTCTCGTAAGTATAAAAAAATTTTTTTCACAGTCTTAACAATACCCTTAAATATAAAAAAAAAATCGTGAAAGGGGTGCATTTTTTAAGATCATATATTTTAAAAAACTTGCCCCAAAAATTTCTGATCTAAAAACCAATTATGTTTTAAGAAATTTTAATTTTCGAGTTTTGTTTTTAGTTTCGGTTTTCCCATTTTAAAGCATTTAGCATTCCTAGATTGAATTAATTAAAAAATATTTTTAACACAATCCATTATTTCGTGTGAAATGGCTTTTAAACCCGAATTTTAATTTCAAAAATCATTTCTTTTTGGCTCATGTTTTTAAGTTTGCGTTCTGTCACATTGACTGAATTAAGATTGATTTAAAGACCAATATTTTTTTTGGAAAATATAGTTTACAAAATTTTAAAAAGCTCTTTATTTTTGTTTTCATTTTTTTTTTTCCTTTTAAAAAATACCATGCCCAAAAAAAAAAAAGGAAGGTTCCCGTTAGAAGAATACTTAAAAGGGGAGGGAATGTGACTGAAAATGGTAAATCAAAAAATCCAGCTTTCAGGTGATAAAAAATTAAACTACAAAATTTACAAATGTTGCGAATAAACTAAATATTTCCCTGATGTCCCAAAAACTACATTTAATAAATATATTGTAGAAATTACTTTAAATATTTTAAAGTCATGCAAAAAAAAAACTTTAACCTTGCTTAATTCCCAAGGGGGGGAACTGAAAAAAAAATAGATATTATTTACAAACTTGGTGATTTCTGGATTACGTTTTATCACTATTATTTTTTTTTGTATAAATATAAACCCTTTGGGGGTTTTTTCTTGTTCAAAATAGAGTTTTAAAAAATATCTTGTAAGTATTCCCCAAATATGTTCTATAAAAGTCCATATGGACTTAGGTCTGAGAGCTCTAGTTAATTTTTAAAAATATCTTAATGTTAATATTTAAAAAAAAACGTTTTTTACCCATAAAAAAAAATTATTAAAATTCAACAAGGTGATAGATTTTAAATTTTAAAACTTTTTTTTTCCCCCAATTTAATCTAAGAAATATACATCACTTGCAATAATTAAATTTTTTTAATAATTTAGCATTTTAAAAAAAATTTTAAAAAACTTAAAAAAATGTTAAATTTTTTTTTAAAATTTTGGGAAATAATGGCTTGTCAAACTAACCTATTATTTTCAGAATAAATAAATATTTATAATCTGAACATAAAAAAAAAATTAATTTTACTGTGAAAAAACTGTTTACGACTTTTTCCCTCATACTGTAAGAATAATGAAAGATAAAAAAATATATAACATAGTGGCAGTCAAAACACATTCATAATATGTAAAAATCCTGTCCCGCCACTAATTTCAAGCATTTTTCAAACTTTAGCTAAAACAATTATATGTTTGTTAGGCCAAAAAAATTTATATTTAGAAATATTTTTCCCCTTTTTAAGTACATAATGAATAATGGAAGATCATTTTTTTTAAAAAACCTAAAAAAATTTTTTAAAGGGAAAAAAAAGCCAGAGACATAATTTTGATAGTTAGAAATTTCATTATATAATACACCCAAAAATGCATGTTTTAAAACAAATAAGTTCGCTAATAAAATGAAATTTACTAAAAATTTTCTGAATAAAGTAAATCAGATTTCTCTCTCATCCTCAAATACTTATAATTGTATGAAAAGGTTTTATTTAATGTACAATCAATTACAAATAAAAATTTTATAAAAAAAAATTTTAACAGGTATAAATAGCAAAAAAAATCAAAAAAAAATATAAGAGGGGCCAAATTAAACTTTTTTCGTATATAAAAAAGCTTACCTTTTACAAAACCAAAAAATTTATTTTAAAAAAAGTGGTACATTCCTGAAGCTAGAAGTGTACATATGCATCAATAGTTTAAAAAAAAAAATAAATTTTGTTCAAAACATTGTTTTAAATCATTAATTTTTGAGAAAAAAAAAAATTTACATACATGTCGTTTACAGAAAAAGGGCACAAAAGTGATATTTTTTTGAAAAAAACGGGGACCGCACACAGTCCAACATTATATCTTTACATTGAAAACGAGTTTTCTTCGAATACGTTTTCCATTATCATTTCTCTTAAGGATGCTTGCTTGATTGATTGAATATTAATGTCGCACTGTTCAGCTACATGAGGGCTTTTAAGACGGGCCACGGGAATTTTGAACCCATTTATCAAGGACATGGACGACAACCGGGGCTGGCACCCCCTCCCGCCAACCCCAAAGGAGGACGTTTAAACCCCAACAGATTTAATGTGCACGCCCCCCCAAGGTTTCCCCCTTTACCACTTGAGCCAAGGGTCAAGGTAGGTCCGTCGCCACAGGCCCCCCGAGTAGTTGAATAGTGCGACGTTAATATTCCCTCACTCACCAATTAAATTATATGAAATTTGGATACATGAAAAAAATTAGAAGTGGGAAAATATATATATATATATATATATATTAAAAAATTTAATCTAAAAAATAATTAAACATCCAAAGAATTATTAGTATTTATGGTAAATATATATATTTTTCAACTGAGTATGTGAGACCCGCATAAATATCTTTTTTTGAAATTAAAAAGCAGAATTTCAGTGCAACCAATATAAAAAATTTCCCAGTTTTGTTGGTTAAGATTACAAAAAAAGTCTAAATTTTAAAACCCTTTTTTTCAGTCAAAATACTAATGGAACATAAATGATGAGGGGTTTTGCATAAATAGATAATTTTTTTAAATTGGGAAATTTTAAAAAGGTTCTTTTTTATTTATTTATAAGGGGCAAATATTAAGTGTAAATTTGTCCAGATGCTTTTGTTACTCTTTTTTTTGAAGATTCAAGTTTAAAAATATAAGCTTGTGGTTTACGTTTTTTTGAATGAAATTAATGTTCAAACATTTAAAATTCAAATATACTTCGTTATCTGACCAATACAAAACTAGGGATTCTATGTAAGATGCCTTGAATACCTGGCTTTTTAAAATTATGAAAAACTAAAGGATTTAAATAAGGTTTTTTTAGCAATGCGTTTGAAATTTTTTCAAATAATGTAATACAAAAAATTTAAAAAATTTTTCATGTTTAGACGTGCCCGAAATTTTAAAAGTTTTTGGTTTTAAACTTTTTTTTTTTTTAATTTTAACACATAACAAAAATAATCCCTTTAAAAAAAAAAAAAACCCCGAAAAATATTGATTAAAATAAGAAAAGGGAAAAAGGGAAAATTTTCCTCAATGTTTTTTAAAATATATTTTGAATTTAAATACCATAGATATTTTTTTAAAAAATTTTGACATACATTATAAAACTTAATTCCATTTGAGAATTTTAAGGTAAAGAAAAAAAAGAGATTTTATCAAGCTAAATTCCCCCTTTTTCAATTGTTGACTTCCAAAATTTTTTCCGTACGCAATTGGGTTTTAAAACAGTGTTTTTAAATTTTGGGGGCCCCCCTTGAGGGGCCCCGGATAATCCCGCGAGGGGGGGCGAGCATATTGAAAAATCGAAAACAAAAAAATTATTTATAAAAAATATTAATTTACTGGGAAAAATAAACAAACAAAAAAAATTTCTGATATAATAAAATATAAAAAAAGACATTTAAAACTGATGTAATACATTTATAAAAAGTATCAGCACTGTACAATGTATTTTATTATTAATTTAACAATACTAAGTTAAGAATTTAAATTTGATAATTATGAGTGACCCCCAATTTTTACCATCACATATCTTGATAATTCGCACGGTTTTTAATTAATTCCCTTTAAATGCCGATTAAAAAAATTTCGCGATTCGCCCCTAGTTTTCCAAGTAGACGGGGTATTCTGATGAGGTTTTTTTAGGGGGAGCAGAAAAGGGAAAAAATAAGCAAAATTTACAAACACCCGTTAAAGTCGTTCTAAATTCCAAAAACCTTTTTAATAATTTTATGAATAGCACTGCACAGAAAAAAATCGTAACTAGAAAAGACGTTATATACGTCTAGAAAAATTAATGCTTTTGGGTGAGGGGACGTTTATGTACGTCATGGCACATCAGAGGTTAAGGTTATATTGAGTTTTTGTGTCAAAGTATAGTATTATTGAACTCAAAAACATTGTTATTTAAAAGGAGGGGGAAAGCGATGAAAATGATGATTGAATAGGGGGTCGCGTATATTGAGATTTTAAGAAGCTCTGGTTTAAAGAAATTTTCCCAGTTTTTTCGATTGCGGGGAAGAAGGGGGAAACCCCCGCGAGCCAAAAAATTTCCCCTAAAGTCCATTGTGTTCCCCGGCCATTTCTAATTATTTTTCAAGATTTTAAAAAAAAGGGGGGGAATTGGGAAAAAGACGGTTTTACCGCTTTCGAACTTTCACGGGGTTTAAAAGTACGTTTGGTGCATTTTTGGTGAGCCCCCGGGTCTTAGAAAATTTTGGTGGAAGTTTTTGAAGCCTATCTAGTGGGGCGGAAAAGTACGTTCAGAACGCTTGGAGGGTTAATATTCATAGATCTATTTTACATTTTCATTCATATATATATATATATATATATAGGAAGTTTTATTAAAAAGGATCCAAATTATCAGAACACCGACACTTATATGGTGATCGGCTATAATTGCACGTGACTCACTCTAGAAGGCTATACATTCAAAAGGAAGTCAATATTAGTGAAGCGACAATTGCACTGTGTTGCTTACAAAGGAACGGTGAATGTGACTTACTGAGTTTGAACGCAGAATGATTGTATGTCCTCGAAGTGTCGGAAACGGTATCAACAAGACGGCTGCACCTGGGATGTTTTCCCGGGGCAGAAATTAAAATTTACAGAGAATGCACTACCAAGGAAAAAAAAGATTAAAAATTAAACTTTGTCTTTATGTTACTGTAGCAGACGACCAGTTGGTGCTCACTGCCCCCATGATCAACAGCAGATGCCTCCGTTCACAAAGAAACAAGGATTGGGCTGTGTGGGAATGGAAAAAAGGGTTTATGGTTTTTGGGAAAGCGTTTTCAATTATATTTTAGATGACAAAGTGGGAAATTTGGAAAATGCAGAGTAAAATTTAAGCTTTTTTTGCATTTCCATAATATTTTTGCAGTGGGGGAAAAAATTATGGGTTTGGGTTTTTTTCCACATTGCATGGGTTCTTTGATCATTGTAGAATATTTTTTAATGTCCAAAGTGATTTCGGTTTTATCCTAAATAAAGTATGTTAATGGTTTACCCTGCAATGTCATGTCAGTAGCTTATCCTTGACACGTTATTTTAATAGCTTTCCCTACCGTATATGGATGATTTCAACGCTACTATAATCTCTGTCATGCAGTTGGAATTGTCCATAGATGGTGGAAAGAACACGATGTAGACTTTAATTTGCTCAGTTGGCGAGAACAATCGCAAAACCTCAATGCAGTTGATAATATGTGGACGAAATCGATGGGGGTTTAAAAAAACCCTTTGTCCAGAACCGCCTACCAAACACTTTTAAAGTGGAAATCATCGTATATCATCTCAAATTCATTATAAAATCTTCCAAAAACTCATAGAGTCCATGCCAAAAGAAATAGATGCAGTATTATGGACGAAAGATAATTTAAAAATTGTATTGAAATTGTGGTTATTATAATTGGGGCCCCAGTTGGTTTGCCATCTGTATGCACTTTTTTACGTATTTAGTCTAACTGACCCCAAATGCAAAAAAAAAAATAAATAAAAGTTATCACAATCAACCTTTGACTTCCCTTTTACAAAGGTATTTTAAATTTGTTTTCAGAAAAGTTTTTATCCCCACAAAAGTAAATAAAAGTATACTGTTTCGATTGATATTTAAAATTGTGTTAATATAAAATATTGATTTTCACTCAATATTAATTTATATTAACAATGCAAAAAAATTTAACCAACACACTCCTATAATGAATAGTTTTTCATCAAAAAAAAGAGGATTCATTAAAAATTGTTATCCTTGGTGATTTTTGTAACTGGGCAAAATTTGTTTTTCCAACCTATCAATGCACTTAGATTTACTTATTTGACCAATTTTTTACCTTAAATAATAAATCAATTTATTCATTTAATTAAGTTATAAAATAAAAAAAAAAATTATCTTGTAAAATCAATTTGGGGATTAACCACTTTTTTTTCCTGATCTTGTGACTGTTTTCTTTCATCAAAATCAGCGGAAAAAACTCGTGAATGATCTTTCTAACGAGAATCAAATTTTAAAATTTTTAAAGTTAGTAAATAGTAGTCATAAAAAATTTAA
>BMAV01018711.1:0-10812 GCA_019973955.1 Trichonephila inaurata madagascariensis | reverse complement strand
TATTATTTATTAACCCAGTGTTTCTAAACGGGGGGGGGCCCCCTGGGGGCGAAAAACCTGCGGGGGGGCGCGAGCTTTCGAAAAAAAAAGTTTAAAAAAAATTTTTTACGGGAAGGGAAAAAAAAAATACTTTCTGACATAATAAAAACATACATTTACACTGATATAATTTATATATATCATCTGCGATATTACGTCATAAAAATAAAAGCTTCTACTTCAAAAAACCTCATTATCTATTTTTTGAGATATATAACCAAATAAAAAAAATTTATTTGATTTGGGTAACCCCATGAGAGAGATTTTTTATTACGTGTTCTTTAAATTTTAAAAATACTACTTTTCAGAGAAAAAAAAAACCCAGACCCATAATAAAAAAATTTTAAGGAGATAAAAATTTCATCACTGTTATATTATTGAAATATTGTATATTATGTAGGAGAGCAGAATGTATTTGTTGGGTTTGCCCCGAACTTTTGCGGTTAGTTACGCCCCCTGCGCTCTTATGTATTTTTTTTTTCATTTGGGAAGTTGTAAATAAGCTATTTCTCGGTTTTTTTTCCTTGTTATGTTTATGATTTCGGGAAAAGCAAGAGGCACTTTGAAGGTTATTTGGCCCAAAGATTTATTTTTTATTCCCAAACATATAAAGCATAATAAAAAACTTTTTTTACAAAATTTTTTTTAGAGCATCCTTTGTTTTAAATACATTTTTTAATCCGGGAGCGGTCACCCCCGAGCACTGAGCGCACGAAATCGGTAATTCTGTGTTGACAAAACTTTTTTAATTTTTACCAAGGGCCCCTGACAATCCTCCTTTTGCTTTTTAACGTGAACTTAAATATATTTGTCCCATATTCCCTTTTTTTGGGAGTGATAAACGTTTTTTTAAAAATCTTAAGTTTTGTGAGTTCCCGGTGCGATCACTTTTTTTTCCCAAAAAATTTTTTTTTAAAATTTAGACATAGCCATCCGATGACTATGTCTTGGATCCGCGTAAGCTAGAGGTGTGGGATTATCTAAATGATGAGATATTTTGGATTCTTTAAAACAACTTTTATTAAGAATAACAAATTACTTAATTTAATTAACAACTTTTCTTGTAGAGTTAACATCCCAAATTTAAAACCCTTTTATTCAAGTCAGATCGCGCAACTAGATCATTTATCTTAATTATAATAAATTAACTGACTAATCAACTTCCTATACAAAATATTACCTTTTGTAGAGTCACCTTCCTTCATCATTAAGGGGAATACCTATAACGTAACTTTAGATGAGAAGATTCAGACTTTTCTTATAATTTAATTGATATGAACGTATTCTTTTCTTTCCAGAGCTATAGGACGGTCCTTAACACTTGATCCGAATGATCTTAACACCTGTTATCTTCTAGACTTGTCGCTCTCATCAAAGCTTTATCCTTTTTAAATTATATCTCATTTACATATTCGATCCGTTTGTCTTCTTGGTATTGGGTTGCGTTTGCTATTAATCGTGGCCGTCAAAGAACTTAGGAGTTATGTTAGAAGAAGGACGCGAGAGACGTCAACCCTCCAAGAAGAAAACGATTTACTTAAGGGTTCTCAATGTACCTTAATAAATATGCCCAAATCTTTTTATTTCTGAATCTCCTCGCTTTCTGAGTTTTATATTTAAATTTTAATCCTAAATCCTCATTTTTAACTTTTATACTTCCAATATTTGCCCTTGACTTTAATTTTTCATTACTCATCTTAGAATTAAATTTAATATTCAACTTAATTTAAATTTAAACCGTGACAATAAATTTACTCCATTAACTAGGCCAACATTAATAATAATTACTGCTTAATTCTTGCTCCACTCTCACTTTTTACATACATTCTCTTAAAGTAACTATACACTTAAATTTTCTAAAAAATTTTCCTGGGTGCGCAGACCCAAACTTGCATCTGTATCATCACTCATATGGAGCTGGCGTTTTTGCTCCAATTTTTCGGCGTTAAAGTTATCTATTCTACAATTTTCAGCCTGTCTCCCTGAAATGAAACTCTGTTTCCAATTTATGTTTACATAATACCAATAAGTTTTTATAATATTTATTCATTATATATTATTTGTAAATCAAAAATAAATTTTCATCTTCATCCCCACATCTGGTTCCAAAAACTCCAATGAGCCGCAGCACCGTTATTATTATTGTTAGTGCCCTGACTACGCGTTTCCCCGAACCAGATGCCTCATAATACGGAACAATACAACAACATATATATATACACATATTATGGGCCAATTACAAACATTTTTCAATAAACTATTATAACAAATAACCAAAGGAATTGTCGCATCCATCATACATCGAAGCAAACAGTAATTACAATTGTTTTCTCCAGAAAAAAAATTTTAACAAGTCAAAAGTTCAAAATAAATATACACTCATTGTAGTGTTTACTTTTGCTTGGCTTATAAACTCCTTAAACACCGCCCGAGACTTCTTTCTTTTTTGCAATAATTCTTTCCGACCACTTGTTAAAGCAAGATCATAAAAATGAAACAATACAACCTGATTTTTATATTCAATCTCCCACCATGACGTCCAAAGATGAGGTGCTACCATTTTCCTCGGCTGCACTGGAAATTTCTTATGTTGATTGTTGTAGGCTTGTAATCTCCTCTTGTCCACTTTTTTCTGTTTTCCCTGTTGCGTCCTTGGCCGGTCGGGACCTCGTTCTTTTCTCAGGCGTGTGGCTGTAGGTTGTACGTCGGTCCATCTGGAACTTCAGTTGTTTCTTGCCTTGTTCTTTCTTTTCTACCAGAAATGGGGTACTCGATGAAAAGTTCTTTATTATTGTGTCCCTTTTCTCTGTGGTCCACTTGCCCTGACTCTCCTGCGTTGATCTTTTTTATACCCTTATTGTACCTTTGTCCTTACTTTCCTGTCATTTCCAAATGAACTAGGAAGCGATTCGGACCAGTGATCTGGTGCTTATGGGTCCTATCTTATTTTATATTGATTTGATTGGCGACTAATCCCTTTTTGCCCCTAACTTACGTTTCACCGCAGATTTTCTTTTCCATAGTGTGACCTTCATATTTAATCCCTTGATGTACTTTTTCCGAAGTACTTCTGATCCTGATCTTTACTACTTGGGATACCTGTTCCTAACTCGACCCTCGTCAGCTATTTCCTATGACGATATATTCTTATTTGATCCACGTTAAACGCTAATCTTTTTCCTGATTTCCATATTACAATAATATTATTTTGTTATTTCTACTTCTAATACCTTATAAGGTCCTTCAAATTCTGCTTTAAATTTAGCACAGACTTGTTAGCCGTTGAACTTAAAGGGTGTGTTTCTAATACATCCAATCATTTACCTTAATTTTTATGTCTTCTTTTCTTCGTTCATTATAATATCTTTCCCACCTTCCTGTTTAATTTTCGTGTACTTAGTCTAGCTTCCCAAATATTTTTTCAATATTTTGTATTTTGAATTTGAACTCTCTTCGAGAACATAACTACTTTGAAATGGGGTAATCAATTTTCGACCCAAAAAATAAATATCCAGCAGGTGATTTTCTCCCGTTGTTTCATTTATCGCCGTACGAATAGCGTAAGAAACTCACGTAAGAATCTGATCCCAAGTATCGTGTTGATCATTAACATAATTTGCAATCATTTGTACTATATCTCGATTAACTCTTTCAGTTCGATTTGCTTGTGGTCTATATGCAAATAAAGTCTTCACATGCCTTTTATGCCTACCTTTTCACTTAAGTGCTCGTACTTCGGATATAAATTAGGACCATTATCACTTATTAATTTTTATTGGAGCCCATAACGCGATATAAAGTTATCAAAAAATATCCGCTATTATACGATGAGGCTCTTTAAGAGATATAATTTCAGCCCATTTGCTGAAATGATCGGTTATTACTAAAATATAGCGATTACGTCTTATTCTTAGATATAGGATACGGCCCAACAAATCTAACGTCACTATCTCATTTGGATAATTTGATATAATTGATTTAATTGACCAGTTGGTAACGCGTTTTATAGTTATTAACTTGGCACATATGGTGTAGAGACATATTGATCAATGAATTTTTTCATGTACGGGAAATAACAAACGTCCTGAATTTTATGATACGTTTTAAATCTTCCTAAGTGTCCAGCAATTATTCGTCGTGAAATTCTCTCATTATTTCATTCCTTAAAGATTTTGGAATGTATACACGCATTTCACCTAATGACGTTGCGTTTTTTCGCATAAAAATAACAATCCTTCTCACTAAATGGAAATCGTGACCAATTCTCACATATCGTTGCATTAACCGAGTTATCTTCCGGGTTTCTAAATATCTATATATATGACCTACCTCTGGGTCATTTTTCTGTCTCTGTTATTAATTGCTCCCGCGAAGTACTGGGTACTCAAATCCCTGATTATGGCACACAATTAAATTTTTTCTCCCACTATACTTTCCACGGATTCTTGAAAGTATGTCAGCCACCGCATTTTGAGTCTCGGTCTATGTTCCCATTCGTATTGAATTCTGCCAATTTGAGTGCCCATCTAATCATCCTACTGACAAATTTTGCCATGTGTTAGGCGTGTTAAGGCAGCGTGATCCGTCATTACTTTAATTGGCAATGCTCCTAAATATGTTCTTGAATTCTGTTCAACGCCCATGGCCACGTTGGGTAGATTACTCCCTTCGGTTACCGTATACCTCTGCGTTGGGTGGTTCAGTGTACGTGAAGCAAATACAACGGGTCTGTTTTGTTGATTAAGCACTGCTCCCAAACCCGATCGAACTGGCATCTGTAAATAACCTCGAATGGCTCCTGAAAGTTTGGTAATTTTAAACTGGCGCTTTTGCCACGCCGCCTTGACCTCGAATGCCTTTTGTGCTCATTGACCAGACAATTTTTTAATTTTCGTTTAAGATTATAAAGTGAGTCCACAAAGATCCGCATAATTTTAATAAATTTCGCGTACCATTGGGACATACCTAAAAACTTGGACACCTCTTTTGAGTTACCACGGGCGGTTTTCATCTCTGTATAGCTCTCTAACCTTTGTCTCATCCGTTTACCTTCTTACTAATAATTAATCCTAAATACTTCAATTCATCGCACCCAAATTTGCATTTTTCTTTATTTAATGTCAACCCTGCATCTTGCAAATGACAACGAAAAAAACTTCCCCTTAAGTACCAACATGGTGAGTGAATGATGGGATTTATACATAACCATCATCCATATAAAGACCAAACCCCCTATCACCGGTTTTAGGATTATGTCAATTGGGGTTCTTTTGAAAATTGGGAGCTGCTCCGATAAATCGAATGGCATCCTTCTGAAAAGCATAAGTGCCAAATTTTACTGGCTACAAATGCGGCCCAACAATATCACTGGGGTTTACTGCCATTTGAAAAGTACCCAATTTTAGATCAAGAGATGACATTATTGTTGTATATGGGTTGCTCCGTTATTAAATCATCTATTAACGGTAAAGGGTATCGCGGATACTTTGTGATCGAATTTAGTTTTCTATAGTCTACGTAACCTATATGCTTCCGGATTATCCGGTGGTAACCCATTATTTTTCTTGCATAACACAACAGGTGACGCGTATGGGGATTGAATTGGAACAATCGTTTCCTCTTGTAACATTTTTTTGTATGTGAAAATCACTATTGCTGTTTTGGCTCGGTCGCGTACCTATATGGCCTTGAAGCTACTGGTATTATCTCCTCGTGTCAATTTATGGTATAAAAACATGAGTAAGACCTGGTTTACCTCGAGAATAATCCCTTAAAACTACTAAACAAATATTGTAGTTTTTGTTTTTTCTACCTCCCCAATTCTTGTCTTTAGATAAATCTATATATCTCAACCTTTTTCCTCTTTTACCTTGGTTCAACCACCTTATTTATTTGAGAATCTTTTAATTTTCAACGATTTCTGATCAAAATCTAATACGATCCTGACCCACTTATGAAATCAATACCGTGAATACATGTGGTATTCCAAATCTGTAACACATGAATGACCAAGGTCTAACAAAATCTCTGATGTGCGAATATTCAATTCTACAACCTTCATAGCTTCTGGCATTTCACCCCTGCTGCTGGTTACCTGGCTCGCGCGATTTTTAATTTGCTTATAAAAATATTTTCTATATACTTCTTCCGATATAATGATTTATTCGTTCCCGGTGTCCCATAGCGCTTTCAAAATGTGTTATTTAATAAAAATAGGAACGTGGGGAAGTTCTACGGGTGATATACATATCGGAGAAAGCTTAATTGGCGTTTCTCTCTTGATACTTTTTGAGGTTGATCTTTAACTTTTACAATATTTAATCGTCCCCTTTTGCATCCTATCGCCTCGACTGAAATTTTCACTCGAACCCTATTTCTACGGTCCTCTACAAAATTATCATTTCGCTCATTTTGAAATTGGTAACACCTGTTGCTGAATTTAATCACTATTCTGAAATCTATTCCTCTCGAACCCTATTACTTTGACGGCTATTCTCAAAAAAATTATTTTCTACCGTTATTTGGTCTACGTCCAACTTCAGAATTTCTCCAGTTTCTACCTCATTAGCATCAAAATTAGGCATCCTATGCGCGTTTTGACCTCGTCTTTTCTCTATATTATCATTCTGTGAACCCCTTTTAATTTGCAAGCAACTGTCCTTCGAATTTAGCCAAGACTTCCTAAAAGTTGTACCGTGTTCTGTGGATTGCGCACTCCACATAGTCTCTGGATCTGTGGTTCGGACGAATAAAAATATGATTCACCACCTCTGCTTTGGGACATTCCTAATTTAAATTTCTCTCAATTTTTAATAAATCATATGACGAAATCAGTTGCCCTGATTTCTTCCCCTGCTGCGAAGCATAAAATTTAGATTGTAATTTTTCTATTTTGGACCGCGGAAAAGCTTCTCGCTAATTCAGCCTTGATTGCGCTTAAAACTGTGGCTGCATTTTGCACTAACACCGATCCAAATATTGAGTACCAATCTTAAGCCCTTCCCCTGGAGATGACTTTTTGGTACACATGACAGATTACTTGGGATTTCAAGTAACTGTATTTGGTTTTCAATTGCTTCTAGGAATTTAAAATGTTCCTTTCTGACCTGAAAAAGTACATTTCAGGTAGTACGTTACATCCACCTGCATTACCTAACTTCAGAATTAAAAAGTTCGGTGTTACTGAGACATGTAGCTATCCTATGATGACTATGTCTATTAGATCCGCGTAAGCTAGAGGTGGATGCCTAAATGATGAGACATTTTGATTCTTAACGCAACTTTTATTAAGAATAACTTAAATTACTTAATTCTAATTAACAACTTTTCTAAAGTGAGAGTTAACATCCAATTAAACCTATATTCAAGTCAGATCGCGCAACTAGATCATTTATCTTAATTATAATAAATTAACTGACTAATCTAACTTCCTTATACAAAATATTACCTTTGTAGAGTCACCTCTTCATCGATTAAGGGAAATGGCCTATAACGTAACTTTAGATGAGAAGATTCAGACTTTCTTATAATTTAATTGATATGAACGTATTCTTTCTTTCCAGAGCTATAGGACGACCAACACTTGATCCGAATGATTCCACACACTAAGTTATCTCTTGTGACTTGTCGCTCTCACTTACATCAAAGCTTCTATCCTTTTTAAATTATATCTCATTTACATATTCGATCCGTTTGTCTTCTTTGTATTGGGTTGGAAAGGTTTTGCCATTAATCGTGGCCGTCAAAGGACTTAGGAGTTATGTTAGAAGAAGGACGCGAGAGACGTCACAATGCTACATCCCCCCACCCTATGAATAACTTAGTGACTTCGACTGCCTTGTTGTACGACTTATTGTGGTTTGGTAAATGAGCAGGTAAATGTTTGGTAAATGATCAGAATATATATTTAAAAAAAAAAATGGGCACTTTTGATCTCTATTGAAAGATGTTAAACTGATAAAAAAAGGGATGAAACCGCGAAATAATGCATATTAAAGTAAATTTGAGAAAAGCGATGAACATGAAATCTGTTATAAAATTTCTTTCAAATGCTACCAAAAGAACCCATCAACTAAAGTATGAAGTTATAAGTATCAGAAATATCATCTCTCTTTGCTTTGTCAAAACACACAAGCAAGTTCAACATGCTATTTGTCGAACATCAAAGGACTGTAAAATTATAATAACTAGAACAAAATATGACAGCTGTCAGCCAGCATTCCTGTAATGTTAGCGAAAAGTGTCTGTGATTTGTGTCTTTTTAAGTTCACGCACAGCTTAAAACATTTTAGTTCAGTTTTGATTTTTTCCTAGAATTAGCAAAGAAAATTTAAAAGTCTTTGAAAAGAAGGTAAAGTATATTTTTCTTGGCAAATTATTCACTAGAATTACGATTTTGCCAGGTAATTATAAAAATAATTATGAAAAAAGGATTGGTGACCTTCAATAACCCCGCTTGATCACTGTATATCGAGTGATCACCTGCCCCGTTTAAAACATGTTGAAATATTCTTTTCGCTTTAAATATTAAAAAAATAATACAATTATTCTTCATCGGAATTGTATGTTATTGTTCATTATTCAACATCAATTTAAATGCTAATTTGTGAGGCTTAAAATTACAGTTCCTAAAACTAATTATAATTTGAGCAATCATTTTAAAAAAAATCATTTTTTACATTTTTAAACATTGACTGCACTTGGCTTTACTTTCCTTACAAACCAGCTATTTGCACAATAATGTTTTATTTTCTTTATAAATGAACCTCGTGCAAAGAGCGGTACTTCAGCCGGTATACTTTAATGTATCAGTGTAAGCGTACGTATATTTTATAACTAATTAATTAATACTAAATTAAGAACAAGTTTAATAAGTATTAGCGACTTCTATGGCTTGTCTTGCAGAGCAGAATGCTGGCGATTAGAAAACTGACCGTCTGATTTCTTTTTCTATATTTAGCTGATATCTATATTTTGTCTTCTAAGCAGCCACCGTGATTTTTGCAATATGTTCCAATTTAAAAAATTAGAGAAAGGAAAAAATAACATGATTATCCTATTACTTATTTTATTTTTTTGCTTAAAAGTAACATATACAAAATTTAATTAGATCGTGTATTGTAGCTTTAGCGTCAAAGTGCATTATTATTGCATTCAGTAATTTATTAATGTATAAGGGGGCGCGATAAAAATTGTGATTAAAAAGGGGGGCGCTAGTGCTGAAAGTTTGAGAAGCACTGTATTAACCGAATCCTATTAATCATATTTTTATTGGCTATAGTCTATAAACAAATCTAAATTTAATGCTATCATTTCTTAAAAATTGGCTAAAATCTCTGAAAAAATCTAAATCATGTTGATTAAAACATTCATTTTTGTTTTACAAGGAGAAAAGTTAACACACACAAAACAAAGTTAAACATATTCTTTACCAACATTTTCACATCCCTAAAAATTTCGCAGTTGATATAATGTTAAATCTTTTAGTAATGTAATAAAAATATTCTTAAAAATATTTTTCTAAATTTTGAGATTTACAAGTTTTTAAATATTTATTAACTTTATATCAGAAAACAATGAATTAAGGAACACATAAATTTTACACCTCATTTGTTTGAATGCAAATTCTATTTTAAATTTTAAGAATTTTTAAACATGTCAGTTATTTTTGGTATAAGAGTTGTATAAGGTTCAAATTTTGGGATTAAAAATTTGTACAAAAGGGAAATCACCTTTTCATTGAAAAGAATGTTTACATCTTATAACTTGTTTAGAAAATAAATACAAAAAATCTTTTTGGCAATAAAGAAAATCTTATATACACAGATGTATATAAAATTTTTTATAAAGGATTCAAGAGTTTTAATAAAGTCTTTTTTTTTTTTAGATAATAATAATAATAAATCATTTAGGGTTATTAGGAATAAAGGAATTTCAAAAAGACATTAGGTCTTGAGTTTTTTTTTTTTTTTTTAATTTGTGTTAATTTGTTTTATAAAAGTGCTAAAATTTTGATATGTTAATCTATATATATAAAAAAAATGAAGGCTGTTTGTAATTTTAAATTAAAGTTTTACTAAAAAGCATTTAAAAGTATATACGGTGCTTATATGAAAGAATCAGTTTCTAAAATGTTTGTCTGTCTGTCTGTCTGTTTCTTCCGGCTAATCTCTGAAGCGGCTGGACGAATTTTCACGGAATTTTCACTGGCAGATAGCTAAACGTTATAAGGGGTAACCAGGCTACTTTTTTTTTAGAGAAAAAAAATTTGGTTCCGAGAAAAAAAAAAATTAAAACCAATGAAATAGGAGCAATATCCGATTCCAAAAAGGGTTATTTATTTAATAGGGTTTTTATTCAATAAGGAATTTTTTTGCGAGCCTTCTGTTTTAACGATTTCTAAATTATATCAAACTTTTTGTTTGATTAGGGCTGCCACCGCGCATTTCCCGTTTTTTGTCCTTTTTATCCCCAAAGGTTTTAAGTCCAACTGCATTGTCGGTCATGGTCCCTTTCACCCCTTCCTTGCGGGTTTTTGTTTATGTTGGTTTCACCCTATGTACTTTGACCTATTTTTTATCCTAATGAGACCCTCACCCCATCGACAGTGTCAAAGGTCATGTGTCCCCTTTTACCCCCCGAAAAAAAAAAAAACATAGATTCACAAAAAAAAGAATGAATTTTGAAAACGCAAGGAATCCCCAAAATTTTTTTTAAAATTCCACGTGGACGGTCGCGGGTAAAACTATTTAACATAAAATAAATGCACTTTTG
>BMAV01018710.1:36419-49482 GCA_019973955.1 Trichonephila inaurata madagascariensis | reverse complement strand
GAACCACCTCTACCGATCCGTGATGCTTTCCCTTGAGCATCGATTTTATTATTGGGAACAGAAAAAAGTGTGGTGGGGCCAAGTCAGGGATGAGGCAACGTTGCCACATTGTGCTGGGCAAGCTGTTCTACTTCGCAGAACACTCATGGCTAAGGTTCTTTTCACGATCTCAAACACTTGGCATTGAGGAATGCTCAGATCATCAGCAGTCATTCTGATACTTATCCTACTATCACTGTTGAGTAGACTTCTCTCTCGCGACACGCTTTAGTTGGTCTTTCTGGTCGAAGGTCGTACGGAGCGGTCATCGTCTTCCTCTCTTTCCCTACCTTCTCGGAATAGTTTTTGTCAATCAAAAATACCCGATCTACTCATGGTAGCATCACCGTAGGCTTCTTTAATCATGCCATGAGTCTCTTTGCCCGTTTTACCGAATTTGAAGGCGTGTCGGTACTCCAGAAAACGCTCCATGATTCTCCGTGACGAGGCGTTCCGACAGGGGTTCATAGTACAAGCGACCAGCTCTCTTCCTCGGCAGAAAATCGACTGCCGATTTTTCCCAGCATTCCTAATATTTCACTCCACCGATCGAGTACGCGCACACCACCTCTCGTCTAACAGTTCGCTCAGGAAAAACTAAGTCCTACTACTTTCAGAACAGACTCCATATAATATATATCAATTATATCAAATTTAAAAATATCTAATAAATTTTCTATAAGCAAATATTTTTTTTGTAAAATTAACAACATTTTCTTCAATTATTATGTTTAGTAGCACTAACTTTTTTATCTATAACTCATCCTTAACATAAATATAGATAGTATATGTTGTACATTATTTTTCAACAGTGTAAATACAGTACTATTCATTGCGACCCATTTATTGTTTTTGTTTCCGTGGTTTAGTGTTCAAAATGTGGTGTAAATAATCTATTTGAAATATAGAACAAATATTTTAATTAAATATAGGACGTAACAAACAAAAACTCATACGAGTATTTACACGTAAGCATATTCAATAATATCTTCGCAGTATGAAATATCTATAAATATAAATCAATTAGTAAATTAGCTTATTCAATTACGTGTCAAAAATCATATAAATTCGAATTCTAACAGTTAACTGCCAAATTCTCACATCGAGATATCACTACACAAGAAAAGATATCAACTTTTACAAGAAAAGTTATAAAACCAAATGATTACATTTCAGTAAATAAAACGAACAGTAAGAAGAATTATAGAGTTATATAGATAAATTATTAAATCAACAGACAATAATCTTATAAAAAAGAATAGTTTCCAACGTTAATAGATATTAAGAATAATTTCAAAGAACACATTTCATATTTACATATTTTGATTTATATGTAACAAACTCCTCGAGTCCATGTGGTGGATAAAGAGCCACAGTAGGTGGAAAATAGTGGAAATTGTGCGAGTTATTATGGAGGTTGAGAGAATTTTGTACACACATAAAATAACATTTCTGTAATTTCTAAATTGGAAGTGTTTAGCGGGGTTTTTTTCTCATAATTCTAACTATACACTTCGAGGCTAGCATTTTTTGTGCTTACGTAATTCCTATCATCTTCAGTGAGCCTCCAAACATTTAAATAATCTCACTATTCCAAGATATGGTTTGCTTAAATATTCCCTTATAGAGTAATTATACTAAATGGAACATTAATGACGTATACGAGAAGTTCATTCTACTTTTTTCAACATTTTATGCACTTGTATTTCTCTTAAAAAAAGATATATACAATCATCTAAACTAATTTATTATCTAATGTGCTCCCCTCAGGCAGGTATGCAGGCCTCAATCCGGAGAGGCGTTCTATCAAATAGTTCCTTGATGGTTGCCTGAGGTAACCTTTCCCAAGCCACATCCACTGATATGCACAGATCATCCACGGTTTTTGCTAGCGGTCCTCGACTCATGCCACGTCCTGTGCGATCCACCAGGTGTTCGATGGGATTCACATATGGAGAGTTTGCCAACCAAGGATGAATTTCAAATCCAGTCAGGCTGTTAAGCGTTCACCGTACGACATGCGATCTGGCATTGCCTTGCTAAAATACCATGTTGGGTGCGCCCTGCAACAAGGGCAGAACAACAGGCTGCACAACTTGTATGACATAGCGGTCCGCTGTCAAACGGTCGTCAATATGTATCAGAGATATCCTGTCATCAAACATTATACCACCTCAAGCCATGATGCCCGATGTAGAGCCGGTTTGACGCCCGGTGAACTGGGTTGGCTCGTAGCGTTCTCTGGGTCACTGCAATACCCTTCAACATCCGTCATTCCTACACAGTTAGAAACTTGATTCATCCGTGAACAATACCCGATGGTATTCGATGATCCAGGTACGATGACGATGACACCATATCAAGCGTCTAACTCTGTGTTGCGGGGTCAATGGTACCCCTGATGCACGTACCTGTGTACGTAACTGTACTTCATGCAATCTGTTACATATGGATTAGGTGGACTCAAATCCATCTGCTCCTGAAAACAACTGGCTTCGGATGTCAAGTGCCATGGAGAAAGTGTCTCGAATTGTCAACTGGTGGATACGCCGGCCAATGCACTCTGACGTGAACCTGTGCGCACCACTTGCACTTCGGTTTGCACGCAGACCATCCTGAATCCATCGTGTGACACAAAGTTGGATGATATTCACATTATTCCCAACACGAGTGGCTATTGTGCGCAGTGACAAAGCTAATTAATGGAGTTCGATAATACGGTCACGTTCCTTGGTAGTTAACTGATGGTATTGAGCTCCCTGACGTTTCAAAGACATTTTCTACGCCTCTTCGAAAGTCACAAATTCTATACAAAATCTCAGATGCTGTTTATGAGAAGGGAAAGTTGCTAGTCTTTATAGCCCGAATATGAGTACCACGTGATCAGATGCGTGGGAAAATTTAATCATTTGCATATCCATCTTATCACTATTGCTCCTGAAATATGCATGATGCAACGAGTATTATTTCTTGGTGTTGCAATTTCCCTTTTAAGAAGTTTAGGTTTCAATTGAAGATCATTAAGTTATAAATTAATCACATTAAAAAACAGTATGTTCATGGAAAAAGTTTTATATGTTACATTGCTAAGGCAGCCAGTTTTAAGTATAAAGATATATTTCTGCTCGAAAATATTCTCTAAAAACTCTCTATATTTTATGAACCAGAGATCACTTTAACAGACTATTTTCCAATCAATATGACTGTATTATTGAAACGTATTACTTTTTTGCACTTGTTTGAATTTTTAACCAAAACAAGTAATATAAAAAAAAATTTAAAGATCTACTTTGAATGTATGAATAGAAAGTATTTTATTTATTGAAACTTTGAACAAGATAAACACCTATATAAATAAATATATAGAGAGAGAGAGTAGGAATTGAGAAAAATAGAGAGATTTTTTCGTCAAAAAGATATAAGTATTATTGAAACATTTCAGAGACAAAAGAAATTTTTCCTTCAAAAATTTTTCACTATTTAAAACACTGTGGATGATATAGAATTTCGAAACATGTTCTAATATCCCCGTAATGAAGTTCATTGGTTTAAATTAATATAATCCATAAAAAACAATTGTATGAACTAAAAATCTAATCAGAATTAAGTACTTAAAGTTAATTTTCATGAGTTTTTGTTGTACTTATAAACTTGCTTGGATTTGATTGGTTATTATTTTGTTTAAAAAGTGCAATAGAATATTTTTCTATTGCATAAATAAATTCAATTCTAGTATTTGATGGATGGAATTCAGTCTATATTCGTTATTTTCCACACTTGTTATATTTTTAACAATATTATACCCTTTAACGCATTCTTACAGTTGTATTTGAAAGGCCAATGGTCATCCAGAATTTGCTATGAATTTCAAGCCTTATTTTCAACAGATTAGATACAGTTTCTTCCTTAAGTATAGTCGGTACCCCCTATACCGACAATGTTAAATTGAGCTTTTTTAGATCCCTGTTTCTCAGAAACTGTTAAGTATAAAAACTTTACATTTTGTCTGTATATTAATTAGACTTTTTTATTTATACTCTGGTTAAAATGTTTCAAATACCTTGTTTACTTTTTCAAAAAAAATTCATCGTTAAAGTATCACTTTGAAATTTTTGAAAATTGTCATTTTTTTAAGATAACTGCTTTTTAGCAAAATATTTTGGGAAAATCTCCAAAACAGTAGCTTCATTATATATAGCTACACATTATTTATGTGCAGCAAAAATTTCAAGTACTTTCATTCTTTAGATTCTGTGAAAAAGGTACACGCAGTTTGAAAACTATCATTTTGAGAAAATTGCATTTTTAATGTAAAAAGGCACTTCATCTCAAAAATAATAAATTACAGCATGTATTTGCCCTATTTTATTAAACATTGGTATCTTCTTAATTTTTTTAGCATAAAATAGGGGGGAAAAGTCTTAAAATGTTCAGAAAATACATATATAGTATTTTTCAGTTTTTGTTCAACGAGATATTTTTTATAATTTGCATCAATTTTCTCAAATTATGTATCAATCTGTGAAGAATTTATAGCTTCGATGCATTACAAATAGCAAATTTGGCCTTAAACCATCATAAATATAATGTAAACATGTATCAATATGTAAAAGGAATGATTTGGGAATATGTGATTTTACGACATTGCGAAAGGTATCATAATGAATTTGTATGTTCACATGCAAACACAATTTCTAAAGGTTTCAAAATTCAAAATTTTCTCTAAACTGTACAAAAGATTTTTAAAAGAATCAAAAATAAAACTGTTTTTATGTTTTTAAACACGAAATTTGTGTATTTTTATGCATGTAACAAGCTTCTCGCAACGACAAAAAGCATTACACATCTGAGTTATAATTAGTTACCTATTATTGAAAAACCTTTGAATATATTAAAGCTTAAAAACTTGTCTGAACAATAAATAAACATTAATATTTGCAATGAAATGAAATATTTAAAATATATTGTTTAGTTTTCTCAAAAACATGTAACATAAAAATATCACTATGAATTTTTAAAAATTTGACATTTTTTGTTACGATATATGGACTCCAGTCAAATATTTTGGGAAAATCCCCAAAAAACTCACATGAATATATATAGTTACATATCGGTAACATGAGGGGAAAACTTTCATGTACATTCATACATTATATTCTGAGAAAAAGATATACATACAGTTTTAAAAACATTTTTGAGAAAATTGAATTTTCACAATAAAGTGCCACTTTATCATAAAAATAATGAATTACAACATGTATTTGTCCTATTTTATTAAACATTAGCATCTTTGCAATTTATTTTGCATAAAATAGTAAACAAAAAAGTCTTAAGGTATCCGACTACTTGCGACTTTTTTTTGAAAAAATGGAGATATTGGGATTTTTTGGGGATTTTTAGATTTATTTAATATATTTTAAGAAAAAAATCGTAAAATTGAAAAAAGAAAAAAAAATTATTATTATTAAAATGGGAAACAACAAATGGTGAAAATGTACAAAAAATTACATAAACGGGGCCCGCTCTGTACAAAAATGTTTTGAACAAATTTTCAATTTTTCAATTTCAATGTGCTGCTTTGTTATTCATGTTTGAAATGACCTTCAGGATAATATTGTAGATATTTTAATTTTTACAAAAACTAGAGCACTCTATCTTAGTTGTTATATGAAATTGCTTCAAAAAACAGTGATTATATTCACATAAAGGACTGTAAATTTTGAAATAAAACAGTTATTGATAAATCTGAAGGTCAAAACACTTCTACTACTTATACGAAACATTCACAAAAAATTTCATTAAATTAGTTTCAAACTTTTTGAGCAATCGCTATCCCCGTTTGAGTTTTTCGAAAAAAACTCATTTCGAGTAAAACGCATTTTAATGTTTGACATCTTGTGTTAAGTTATGGCATCTTCTTTTATTAAAAAATTGTAGTTTTTGTTCCATTGAATAGAAAATAAAAAGCTTGGTATTTTTATTAAGCTAATAATATGGTCTATAAAATAAAATCATAAAAGAAATTTGTCAATTTTTGAAAAAAATCATGATTTTAGGGTAGTCGGATACTTTAAATTGCCCAGAACATCATTTTTCAGTTTTTTTAACGAGAAAATGTCAAAATTTTCTCAAATTCTGTATCAATTTTTGAAGAATTTGTAGCTTTCATGCTTTACAGATATAAAATTTGAACAGAAAGCATTATAAACATAATGTGAAAATGTATCAATATGGTTTTGGTATGAATTTGAGATGGTATTTAAAAATACCTGATTATAGGACGTTTGGCAACTTTTCGCTACGTTTTCGTATAACATTATCATTAGGTCTTGTTGCAGACAGTTTCTAAGTTTTAAGCTACAAAAGTTACTCTAAACTGGATAAATGATTTCTAAAACAGACAAAATAAAACTGTTTTTGTGTTTTTAAATATGAAATTTATGTATTTTTATGTATGTAATAAGCTTCTCGCAAAGACAACAAACATCACATTTAATGTATCATCTTATACTTTTTTCTCAGAAACTATTTAACATAAAGACTCAAAAAATTTTATTTATATTAATTAGACATTATATTTATACTGAAGTGAAATTTTTTTTAAGAAACAGGGTTAAGTTTTTTTTTAAGACAAACTTTTAGTTCACCGAACAATTATTATTATGAATTTATTGAAAATTGTCATTTTTTTGTTATGATAACTGCTTTATATTTAAATGTTTTAAGAATATTTCAAAAATGTCACTTCAGTATACACAATTGTATTTAAGAAACATAGAGTACATGCATACAGTAAATTTACACAATGTTAAAAATATAAATTTTAGAAAACAAAAATTTTTATTAAAAATATCTTACCTTGTGATACTAAGTATTTGTACTATTTTTCAATCCAAATTTTTTATGCAGAATTCTTAAATTAGCACATAATTCTAACTTCAAATATTTTTAAAATATTTTTAACTCTTTACTAAGCCTTAGCGAGTTTAAATAATCAGTAATAATAACTAATTAAAACTAAATTTAAAGTGAAGAACAGACTTAAATTTAGGTAAAAGCACTAAATATTAAATATAACATTCAACTAGTTATTAGTTAGTCAACTAGTTAGGTTATTACTAGTTTATATCAATATCGCACCGCCACACTACCCCCATGCCATTGATTCGGCGAATAGATGAACGAACGATACTCGTGGCGAGCATGTGAGCAGTTGCGTCATTCATGCGTGAAGGCTTGAGTCATTTTTATGAGACGGCTTTGTGGTGTGACGGCTTTATTGCGTTATGTGTCTGACGGCTTGGTTGCTTTTGCGGTGGATAAATGGCGCCACGACTGTTGTGCGTGAAGGGTGCGGTTTTCTTAGCACAGCCAGGGTCATCAATGAAGGAAGGATTTGATCTGAGCACCTTCTGGTCCGAAAACGAGTATCTTAGCGATCATGACAAAACGATCGTCATCGCGTGCTGGCTATTACTGGATTATATCGATATCACACCGCCACATAATCATCTTTGATAAAAACACAGAATTATTTTGAAACATGCCATTCTTAAATTTTTGCCAAAAAATTGCATTTAAGTAATTTTTTATTGTAATAAGAATTTTAAAACAATTTTATATATATATTCTAATTCAGGTAACATTAAATATCAAAATATAGACATATTATATTCATTTAAAATTCTTCCAAAATCCCGGCTGCGAATGTAGTCGGATACTTTAATAAATTAAAAAAAAAATTGATAGTAATCGTTACGGACGGATAAGTATCAAGTGTATTATTTTGGAATCTTAACTAAATGAAGTATCTTCTGAAATAACTTGCCTAGGGCACTATACTACGTTTTTCTTTTTATGGGGAGTCAAATTTAGGCGACATCATGTTCTCAAAACCTGACTCATACAAACTACGCGTTAATTTTAATTAAACTAGCAAAGGTTTTTTGATGACATGTGCCTGTGATTAACGGAACAGCTATGTAAGATTCCGTTAGTGAAAAAATAACTGTAAAATTGAAAAATTTATCGTCATGGTACTTAATGATGTAAAGCAGGACATCAGTTTTCTACATTTTCAAAAACATGCCAGTCATTTTTTAACCATTGATATAGAACATTTTATTTACTTTTCCCAGAACTGGTAGGACCTTCCTCTCACCCCTTGCCCTCTTGACCCTGAGTCTCGAAACACCATGTATCATACTACATATCTGCACACATTACGCTTCCTCTCTAAGAAACTCTAAAAAAAATTCATGTTATTTTTTTAAGAAAGAAACCTCTCGAGATATCTCATTACAAATTACATATTTACAATTTTGTGGAAAGTATTATATAAAATTATTAAAAAAAATGAATACAATATTTTTAATATAAACCGAAGACAAACATTAATATAGAATCTAAATTTAAATATTTAGTAATTTATTAAGTATTTAATATGTTCTCCGGAATTCTTTCTATTTGAAATAATATTCTAAATTACAATCCTTTCGAGTAGGTTGAAGATTTAGAATGAGGGGAATTCATTTGAAGATACATATTTTACATAAAATTCATTCCCTTAAAATAAACTTAATGTAAAATTTAGAAATATTTGTATAAAGATAACTAAAAATATAAAATTATTAAATGATAAAAGATATTAGCTGCTGCAAACTGTGCAGAATTTGCTTCTGTAACAAATAGGCTCAAATAACTGTAACGGTTTCCCCATTCAACATAAAATGTAGTTTTCCTATCATCATGGATAACGATTTAAAATATGCACTTCTTCAACAAAAAATAAGATTCACAGTTTCTCTTGAAGGAGGATATTGAAAATGATAGAGTTTATATTAATACATGCAATTTTAAAACAACCCTGTTTCTCATAAGGTTAAAAAAAATGCAAAGTGGAAGTTCGTCTTTAGAAATACTTTTTACAAGTATTATTATACAAATCCAACTCTCTATGCAGATCATCAAGATGTTTAAAAAATCCATTCACTTCCAACGCTTCCATTAAGAATAAATATCCCATCGAATTGCATCTTCTTGATGGAATCCATATAATAACACATTTGCATGCATCAATTTGTGAGATCGATAACGCATTATTTCGTTTAAATTACACATTTTCCTGTGTGATCAATAACAGAAACCCATCACAGCATTTACAAATGAAATTATTTATTTTGAATATTTCTCTATTTGCAGATCTGCTTGTTGAATCTGAAATTTTATTATTTTTTCTCCTGAAAACTTTTGTGCATGGTTTTTGTTTTCTGTTACTGTTACATATACATCTAAACATCAATTTCATCAAAGAACGTTTATCAAATGAGAAGCTTTGATCAGCAGCTTAAGAATGAGAAAAGTTTGTTATGTACTCAAAATGATATTATAATGGATATTGATTGCAATTACGTCATTAAGGATTTTGCAATGATCAGAACTCGGAGGAAACTTTTGTTGTACAAGCACAATGACAGTGACTCAACAAAGAACAAATAATATAAAAAAACTCCTACTTAGATCAACAAAGAAAATCTTATTTTAGCTACTTTTTATTAAATAGTTACAATTAATATAAATATGTATATACATATGAGACAGAATCGCAACATTAAGTGGTAATTAATTTATATTAATTATCATTAAAGTATCGTATTGTCATCCAAAACAATCGTGTATATAAAATTTCAGTTCAACTGAATGCTTTAAAACGTGAGAAAAAAAAATATTTTAAAGTTTTGACCCAAGTCGCAGAAAAGGAAACCAACGTGGCTGTATCTGTAATTATTTAAATAATTGTGGTTTCAATCAATTAATTTTTATTAATTATAATTAAATTACTGTATTGTCATCCAAAATAATCATGTAGATAAAATTTCAGCTCAACTGAGCGCTTTAAAATGTATTTCATTAACGACTGAAAATTCCCCGAAGATAAATAAATAAATAGAGAGTGTGAGCTAATAGTAGAAAAATTGAAAAAAAGGATGTCTTAAAGTAAAATATAGTAAAGACAAAAGAGATGAAAAAGATGAGAATAAACAAGTTGAAAACAATTCATACAATAACGTGTACTGTATATTGTAATTGCAAACGATTTCATTAATTTACTGTACTAATTTACAAAAAGAAGGAGGGGCCCGTGATGCCGTTAGGTAATAAATGAACAAGAGTGGCAAAAACGTGCCATTGCCCTTTCCTTACGGCTGCCGGTTACCAGTCCAAGACACGGAGGGTCCATAGGTGGTGAATAATGGGAAGTCTCTCTCCAAAGAGCAACATCAAATCAAAGATTTTGAGTAAAGGAAAAATCTTCCAAAACCAAAACTGGCAAGGTAAAAACTGAAGGAAGGGGGTACTCTGGAAATTGTGGGGGGCGTAACAATTTAAAGTGACTAGGACGCCGGAGAGATTAAAAACGGTCCCTGGGAGAAGTGAAATAGTTACCAATAACGACTTCGATTGTGTGAGGGTTTTTTTTAACATCCCACTATACTCGTAAAGCTGCAGGAAGACTATTATCAACGGACCTCTTCGTTTTAAACCGTGTTCAAGTGATGTGAAAGACACCTGAATTGGCATCATCTTCTTCTAGTTTCTATACCACACCAATGGGAGGACGTTTGAGCATCGACATATTTAACGTGCAGCGGCTCTAGATGGCGGGTCTTCAGTAACGACTTCGAAGAAACTGGGGTAAATTAATATTATTTAAATGCACTGTAAGTAATAAGACATGTACACACACACAATATGATATATAATATTAGATTTGCATAGTTACTCATCCTTTTATTTTGTGAAATAATAGAAAATAATACCATAAATACAAAAGATTAAAAAACTTGAGGCTTGTAATATCGCGTGGCTTATTCTCTTTAAATCAGGTTTTTTTCCCATCCAGCTAAAATGGCACTTTGAGGTAGAACAGTTCCACTCCACAAACGAACGTCATAGCATAGAAAGCGCATATAAATAGTCAGTGAAATAGGGATTGTTGCTCTGTGCACATTATAGCCCCACTAGCATGTTCCAGAATTGTATTGGCTTAGCTGTTAGAAAATATTGGAATATTTCCCTTTGGCAAGTTTCAGAGGTTCATCTCATTTCAGACAAGTACCCATCATGTTGCGTGTCACGTACTTAGTTCTAACGCTGAAATCAATAGAAGTGAATAATTATGAATATTTATTTGTTATCTTTTTGTTTTAACTTTTTTTTTACCTTTCATAAACAACCCCTAATAAACATGAGTCACGCTTTTTTTTTTCTTTTACACAAAATAGACTTTGCAGATTGACTGCTGAGAAAATTCGGACATAACTAGGATTGAAATCCACAGTATTATTAGCAGCTCATGTGTTTGATACTCTGCTTTTCTATTACGTAATTAAGCTTTGACGTGTGTCATATTCAAGTTGCTTTGGAAACGTAAACATTCCTCTCCAGCTCACAAAATTTCTTTGATTTTTACTTAATTTCCAATAAATAGCAATGTGTCAATTAATTTCTAGGTGAACATTCTTACTGTTACGAATTTTGTGTGAAATATTGTAAATAATCTGTATTTGAATGTGCAATGCATTTATACCGCTCTATGTTATATTTAATTTATGTTAAAATTGTAATATTCGCAAGCAACGCCGCCTCTTACGTTATTATGGCGATTCAATGAGAACTTGGCGAAATCTTGGTGATAGAGCCAAGTAAGCATCATTTTTGGTGACCAATTTGGCGACTTGGTGACCATGTTGGCGCCCATTTTTGGCCAGTTTGGGGTCCTCTGGATTCTTCTGGAAATTAGTGGAAGTGGAGAAATCCACTAATTTCATGACGCAAGCGGATCTTACTCGAAAGATCCGTGACGGATATAAATAGGGAAACGCCAGCCGAGCTGAGTTAATCTTGTTTTGACCACCAAATAGTAGATTTGCCTTGACCTTGAGTAGCGATTATTTGTGAATAATCTTTACATACGTGTATTGTAGACACCGATAATTGTATCTGAGCGCTGTAGAAGGTGTGAAGTCCTTCTGCTATTTTATTCTGCAAATTCCGCTGCTGAATCCTGTATTTCAAGGATTGGATTTTGAACAATAAATTATCATAGCTCTTAAAGGACTGTTTTGTTCTTTGCGACTGATTTGCATAAAATCCTCGAACCCCGATAAACGTAACATTACTTTTATTTCCGTATGCTTTTTGAATTTTGAGTGTTAACGATGGGATAAAAATGGCTGAGTGTAATGAAAACGTTATTGAAAAGGATTTTGAATGTATTCGATAATGAAAGTGACTTTTTTCCGCGTGAGCTGCCTTCTCATAAAGATGTCTTAATATGTTCTGTTTCCCCTAATGATATGAGGTGTCACTACACACCAACAAAAAATACGTAACTTTTGTGATGTAGTTGAAATGGCAGGTAAAGAGATTAATTATTTGTTTGAAAGAACTTTTCAATCAGTATACAGAATAGAACAGCTAGTTAACCCTATATTTACCGACGGTACTTATAAGTACCACTCACTTTAAAATTATACAGATTAACCATTTTTATGAATACTCTGACGATAATAAGCAGGAATATTCCTTTAAATCCAATCTTCCAAGATATACGGCGTGGCCGCGGTAGCCGAGTGGTATGGGTATCGGATCGTGGCTTGCCGTGTAGGGCAGCGATGCACGTTAAATCTGTCGAGAGCTGAAACGTCCTCCCGTTGGTGGGGTGTGGTAGTTAGGAGAGGGGGGTGCCAGCTCAGGTGTCGTCCACGTCACTTGACCATGGTTCAAAATTACGTGGTCCGTCGCCGAAAGCCCTTGTGTAGCTGAACAGTGCGACGTTAATATTCAATCAATCAATCCAAGATATATGGATGCATGAGTTCTATGATGTGTATTTTAGCGGGGAAGGTGAATAGTTTTATAGCAGAAGTTGCGTCTTCAGCTGACATTTTGATTGGATTGCGAACATTTTCATTTTTGTTCCGAAAAAGTAGCTAAAGTCAAAAAGTGTCCTACATTTTTT
>BMAV01018709.1:0-37557 GCA_019973955.1 Trichonephila inaurata madagascariensis | reverse complement strand
AGTAATATGGTTATTCTTAATAAAAGTTGTATTAAGAATCCAATATGTCTCATCATTTAGAAAATCCCACACCTCTAGCTTACGCGGATCCTAATAGACATAGTCATCACAGGATGGCTATGTCTCACGGTTCATCTTGAAGTCGTTAGCGATTTAACATCAAGAGCATTTATTGATTGCTTAAAAAGAGTCATGGCACGTAGAAGTAAACCATCAGAGATCTACTGCGATCAAGGAACCAATTTCTACGGAGCTAGCAGAGATCTCAAAAAGGAGTTCCGGCAGTTGATGAAGGAAAATGGCCTTTATCAATTCCTGGTAAGAGACAACATCATCTATCACTTCAATCCTCCATCTTCTACCCACTTCGAAGACGTTTGGGAGGTTACAGTGAAATCTTTTGTTTTATTTGAATAGAGTTGTTGGAGTCACTAGTCTCACCCTTGAAGAACTAGCCACGTTATCAAGCCAAATTAAGGCGTACCTTAACTCCAGACCACTATGAGTATTATCTATCGGTGCAGATAATTCACATGTTCTAACATCAGGCCATCTTCTGACAGGAAAAAACATTAACAGTTATTCCACAACCTACGGTTCCAAACGACCTACACCACTGCGACCGTTGGCAATTGCTTACAAGAATGAAACAACATTTTTGGAAGAGATCGTCTTCGGAATACTTAACATTGCAATAATCAAGATTGAAATGGCCCTGGTAAGGTCCATGTGTGGTCAAGGTGAAACTTAAAATAGTTAACTTATGAGACTAATAACAAAACTGTGTCCACTTCCTATAAGTACTTGAACATTTGTGAATTATGTCTAATTTTTTTTCTAGCATTGTTGAAGTAATTTATTCTTCTGTAAACCAAATTGCTTAATTTCATTAATTTAGATGTATACTTTATTGTCAATTTTTATTCATTTAGTATGATTAGCTCATTAATTTTGAAACGCCTCTGTGTTTCAAGGGGGGAGGGCAGTATGTTTAATCTTGCAGTTCACACAGATGGCACGCTGCGCATCCCAATGTAATATTCTTTTGAGAGTTAAAACAGTGCGCGTTCAAACTCGTTCTTGTGTGACCATCCTTTGCTATCGAGATTCAATTTCCTTTCAGAAAAGTCCAATTTTCAAGAAACTAGTAAATAATTCCATGCAAAGGAAAAGATGACAATCTATTAGAGTTTAACATACAAGTCAGGTAAGAAAAATTCGAACCATTCCTAATTCCACCAGGGGCAGCTCTAGGCCGGACCCCTGCCAGGGGCGGCATTTGGAGCGAACTTTTTTTGTTACAAAAAATTTGACATATTTTCTTAAGTATTATTGGATGTGAATTTGGTATTTCATTTAATGTATCTTATTTCCTTATTTTGTACTCTGTATGTTTAATGACAGTCTTCTTTCGTGTTGAAATTTGAAGGGTTCGAGGCGGAAGTATATGTTAAATCATGAAATTTATTATGTTTACACATCTTTCACTAGTACCTTTCACCCCATCCGTAGTGAGGTCATAACGGACATTTCTTTCATTCTTACGATGTCCGGTGTCAGCAATCCAAAAGGGGACAGGGGTATAAGAGGTTTTGGTAGATAGAGAGCCACAGGAGATTTTATTTATTTTAGTTTTGAGTGTATTTACTATAAGATAAAACAAACGCTTGTGATCCCCACCATCAGTAGACTGTTTTTCGAAAAAAAATGGCCTGCTAAAATGGACGATGGAATGGAAGTCAACAAAGAGAAAATTCGGTTCTTTTTACAGTTTTTCTTTGATAAAGGTGAAAATGCAAGCCAGGTGGCTGAAATTGCGAATGGTGTTTATGGTGCCGAAACTATAACAGCTAATTACATGCAATTTTGGTTTCCTCGATTCCGTTCAGGTATTTTTGATGTTAAAGATGCACCTCGCACAGGCAGGTAAGTCGTCGAAAATGTCGATAAAATCACAGAAATAATCGAAGTTGACCGGCATGTTAGTAGTCGTAGCATCGCCCAGGAGCTAAAGATCGACCATAAAACAGTTTTAAGCCATTTGCGCAAAGTTGGATTCAAAAAGAAGCTCCATGTTTAAGTGCCACACCAATTAACATAAAAAAACATGATGGATCAAATTTCCATCTGCGAAACCTTGATCAACCGAATGAAATCGATCCATTTAAGAAATGGATGGTGACTGGGGATGAGAAATGGGTCACATGCTACAATACTGTGTGAAAACGATCGTGGTCAAAGTGCTGTGAAGCAGCTCAAACGGTGGCCAAACCAGGACTAACGGTCAGGAAGGTTCTACTATGTATTTGGTGGGACCGGAAAGGAATAATTTATTAAGAGTTGCTTCCGCATGGCCAAACACTAAATTAAGATCTCTACTGTGAACAACTGGACCGTTTGAAGCTAGCGATTAACCAGAATTGGCCAACAGAAGAGGTGTTGTGTTCCATCAGGACAACGTCAGGCCACACACTTCTGTATTGACTCGTCAGAACCTCTGGGAGCTTGGTTCGGAAGTTTTAATGCTTCCACCATATAGTCCGGACCTGGCACCAAGCAACTACCGCCTTTTTCTCGCATTGCAAAACTTCCTGAGTGATAAGAAATTGGGATCAAGAGAAAATTGTGAAAATCGATTACTAGATGTTTTCGCCAATAAGGGCCAAGACTTCTATGAAAGAGGCATTATGAAGCTACCTTTAAAATGGCAACAAATTATACAGCAAAACGGTGCATATTTGGCCCAAATCGGAAGCATGTTAGATAAAGTCTAGATTTTCATGCAAAAATAATGGATTTCTTTTTCCCCAACCTAATATATATATATATATATATATATATATATATATATATTGTTATGCGCTGCCTTTTTGTTCTCAGGAATTATTCAAGTTTTATAGGCCGTTTTTATGTGAACAATTTTCTTTTTTAATTATAATTTTTTGCTTTGGAGAGAGGGGCGACAAAGCTGCTAGAGCCTACCCTGTAATGAGATTCCACGAAAATACTTTTTAGTTCTAGGGGTTCCATGAAAGCCCCTTTAAGTTTTGAGGGTTCCGTGAGTTGAAAAGTTTGAAGACTACTGCTGTAGTTCCTCTGAAACTGGTCCAGTGTCAAAAGTCTCCGTTCCACCCGCGCATGATTAATATTTCTCCTAGGCGATCATTTTTCCATCATGACTTCTTCCCCCTCCACTTCGCACGGCAACCCGCTTTGTAAAGGCCGTATCACACGTATATTTTTCATGCAATTTTTTTGTCCAATTTTTGGCCGAATCTGAGGGGGAAGGGTTCCCGTAAACAAAACGACACGCTCTGACGTCAGCCGCGCTCTATCTCCACATTTAAAAATTACTCGCCGATTTTTCTGCTTCGGAAAATGAACATCCAAAATTATTTCTTTCATTTCGCTTGCGCAATTGTTGATGGGTGTAAACTAAAAATAGAGCACCATTCTATTTAAAATATTATACGCCGTTAAATATTATACACCATTAAAATATTATACGGCATATCTGAAGTGTTAGACGAAACCGGAGGAGCCATCTTGTTTATGACGTAGGGCGCTGAAGAACCCCATTGGCTGGAATTTCGAGCAATTTTATTTGGAACAACTTTTTGAGCTTGCTAGCAAAAAAATTGTTCTAAAGTGGTTGCTATGGCAACTGAGTAAAAACTGCACGAAAAATTGCTTGAAACGTGTACGTGTGATACGGCCTTAAGGTCACTGTTGCTTTGGTCTCCTCCATTCTCCCTCCTCCTAACGCGGTGGGGTAATTGATTTTCGTTTTTCTTTCATGTGGTTTTTTCTCCTTCATTCGGAATATAAGCCTTTCGCACTCGATAGTAGTAATTCCCGTTCCGGTTCAACGGTGTAAAGATAGTAAGAATACAGTAAAAGCTTTGCCTTTTGACTAACATTTCTGCTAGTCCGAACTGTTTTGAATACTAAAGAGAGGATAAGGTGTTAAAGACTGCTTGTTTCACATATTTCTAAGAAATAAAAAAGTGAATGCATTTTGTTCATCTGAGTTAATTATGGGAAAGTGCAATGATGTATGCAAATTTACACATCAATGCTTTTTTAAATAAGTCTCACTTGTTGATTGTTTATAAATCTATTACACCTAGAAGTGCATAAAAAATAAAGGAATTGCAGTTTTCACTTTCTATTGGTTGCTCTACCGGTCATTTGCGTTACACCGGTCACGATGCGTTACTAGTCTGACGTATGTGTGTAAATGTTTCATTCCGTTGCTTTTAAACGTAGAATTTAGACGGTGTATTTATGTTAGCGTTTTATATTTTGGATACTGTACACTATTAAAATTCGTAGGTAAACAAACGTATGTATGGCGGTCGCTTTGTATGTACATCTATTTTCTCACAAACCGCACGACACAGAAACTCGCCAAAGGTACCAAAAGATCGGGAATGATCCGAGGAATCCGATTTTATCATTTATATTCCAATTAGTTAAAAAGATATTAATTAAAAACCTTTGTTTTACTTCTACGTGTTGTTTCTTCCACCAACCAGAATGAAAAACCAGGAGGTGAATTTTTTCTTTTATTCCCGACGTTTTTAAAACACGATCTAATTTCTTCTATGAGACTCAGACAAAAAATAATTACAGAATCGGAAAGATCATTTATTTCGCCATATAATACGGTATAACTTATTTTACAAATTACTGATATTTTCTATTTCTTACGATTTTTTCTAAAATGAGTCAAAATCGATACGTTTTTATGAAAATGATTTCTAAATCATTCCATTTGAATTTTCTTTTGCGTTAATGAAATGGTATTCTACACTAAATAGTTCATGCTTTTCTCTTTTAGAGAATCAGTCATTTAAAAAATAAAATGTCAAAAACTTTTTTTTTACGATTTTTCAAAAAATACTCAAAATATTAATTAAATACTTAATAACTCCGTAGTTTATAAAAATAATCTCACGAAACCTTTTTTCCGTGTGTAGAACAATATTATCCGTAATCTGTACAAAAATTGAAAAAATTGCTTAAAAATTATGGGTTTTTTTGTAAAAAAATTGTGTTTTTTGTTTCTTATCCTTTTTGCGAGAGTTAATCGATGTAGTATTTTTTATTTCATTTTTTGTTTAAAAATTACTGTAGTTTGCAATCAACATGTGAAGTTTGAAGGCATTTACTTAAAAAACATACTCTTAAAAATTGTTTTAAAAATTCATTTAAATATTCATTTGGTATCAAGGTCGCGTTACCTAATATGAGTTCTCGTGTTGAGAAATACGACGGGTTTAACTTTTGCGCACACGCGATGGCGAAGATCACTTTTTTTCACGGTTTTTGAAAGATTATGGAATTTCGCTGTTTTATTCACTGTCATCGCTTACGTTATTTGATATTTATAGCAGTATTCAATTCATTACACATTATATATACAGATAAACGTTTTAAAGAGTGCAAGACAACTGTGATATAGTTTTCTTCATTCTTCAAGAAAGATTTATTGAAGAACAGTGGAATAAAAATCTTTAAACTTCTGAAATATATTTTTACCACAAAGTATATTTTCTTTTTGAATGATTTTATACAGTGAATGTAAATAAATCTCCAGCCTTTTTACCTTTTTATTCTTATACATTTTTAATTCGGCCCAATTCTGTATGATGTTGTAGTTTTTCTTTTCTTTTTTTTACAAAACTATGAAACTTTGCATATAAATAAATTTGTTTATATAAAAAGGGTTTATTGAACATTAACTCATATTTTAGAAAATTATTTTGCATTTTAAAAAATAAAATAATTACTGTAATTATATAAATATTTATATATATTATACTTTATAAATATAATTATTAATAAATAATACTTTTTGTAAAAATATGTTATAATAAATATTAAATATTTCGTATAAAAATTAGTTACAAACAGTTTTATGACATGATATACAATATAATATAAATAAAATATTATATAAATTATTACAATAATACATAAAATATATTAAAGTCTTTATCAATAAACGAGATTTTCTCTTTTACTGCTACTTCTTAAGCAAATGGTATGTCACAATTATTTGCTAAATGAACATTTTTAATGAATTTTATTATTTCAAAATCTGAGAAGGAAATTATTATTAAAATAAGGAATATGTTAATTCACTATAATTTACTTTTTTTCCCGTCAGATACGTGTTTAAGTAATTTACTAAACACAGTGGAATGAAAAACAATAAAATTAAAATAAAATATCAAAAAATGTTTTAATCACATAGTTTTTTTTTTCTCTTTTTGAAGGTTTTTTTCAATATATGTAAATATATATCTAGGCCTTCCCCCATACTGTTTTTGTAACACTTACATATATATATATATATATTTTATTCAAACATTAAAAAAAAAGCAATCGTTTCAATACCTATCCGTAAATTTTTCTTTTATTTATTACTTATAGAAAATGGATTTTAATTAATATATATATATATATATGTGTGTGTGTGTGTGTGTTTTTAAAAAGGATTATTTCTATTATTTCACACACATTACTGAATTAATTATTTGTTGATTGAAAAGTACATCGTCTATTATTTTGGATCAAAATACATTTTAGAGACATTTTTAAGCTAACTAACTATATGTAACGATTGATTGATTCATGAAAATCTAAAGTTTATTTTATTATTTTAGATTCTTAGAAACTAACTATTGTTAAAAAATGATGACAGTTTTTTTGTTTTACTCTTAGCATCAGAATCGTTTTCTTTTTATTGCTTCATATATTAATAATTTTTTAACTAACACAATATTGTTTTTTATACGTCATCCATCGAAATTTGAAACTATATCTTATCTGTAAGGGGGAGGAGAACAATAATTTTACACTAAAAAAACTCGTTTACGCTGGCTAGAGAGAGGGAAAAGAAATCAGTCTTAAATCGAAAATAAGCGGCACAAATTTCGAAAAAAGGGAAATTTCATGACATAATTTTAGAAATCACCCACATTGCGCGCGTAGAAACACACACACACAGAAATGCTTGCGTCATGAGGGAAAGAGAAAGTCTGTGCAACACCGGACCATGCAGCTAGTTAACAAATATTTTTGAAACCAGTGTGTGTTTTCAAGCAATGACTTCTGTGCAAGAATGGAAGACTGACCTGCAAATAAGAAAGATTCACAATGCAAGAAATTTGAATCTTTATTAAATAAGCATGGGACACAAAGGAATAAAAGGGCTGCACTTACTCGCGAAAAATTATCAACTTTGATAGCAAAAGCAAAAAGTGCTAAAACAGCACAGAGAAAAGTACCACGTGACTATTGGATACTCCAGCATTATGATATCCTTGAATTTCAAGGATTAGACAAGTTAATTGCGCCAGTAACAGATGCAAAACAAATTCTTTTTTCTCCTTTTTGTTTAACTAATAAGAGCAAAATGAGCAATAATAAGCTATATCATCTGCTTTTCCTTATTATTTAACAATTAATCATCCGTAATGGGGATAAAATGTATTTTTCGAGAGATTTTAGCTATTTATGATCAATAATTTATAAAATAACTTTGAAATTGTTTTTCACTTTAACGGCCTGTCATTAATTACTTTTTAGAATAACTAGTTATTTCATAGAATAATTAGGTAAAGTATGAAATTTTTTATCGATTATATACTTTAACTGACTTGTCTAGTTATTTCATGAAATACCAAGTTATTCTATGAAATAACTGAATTATATACTTCAATCCCTCTCATATTGAAAAAAATTTCTTAAAACCTTTGGCCGTTATGAAAGCGCTGACCATGTTCATCTCACTCTATCCTTCAACGTTAAGGACGCGGTGCACGCGTCCATCTATGGCCGTGGTAGCCCAGTGGTCGAGGTATCGGATCATGGCCGGCATGTCACGAGTTCGAGCCCAGCACCACAAAAGACCTGCCGTTTAGGGAAGCGATGCACGTTAAATCTGCCGAGAGCTCAAGTCTCCCCGTTGGTGTGGTAGTTAGGAGAGGGGTGCCAGTTCAGGTGTCGTCCTCGTCACTTAACCATGGTTCAAAATTACGAGGTCCGTCGCCATAAGGCCTCTTGTAGACGTTAATATTCCCTCACTCACTCGTACACGTTCATCTTGATTTTGCACTGTTTAATATATAGTGTGTATCTTGTATGTATATATAGTGTGTGTTTCTCTTTCTAAAGTAGTTGTTTCTTTTTTTAATTGATGGTAGCAATAAACTGTATGATATAGAGATTCAAATAAAATAGTCACGAGAATTGGTACATTTTTAGAAGTGAAATGGCGTCAATGCGAGGTTAGTTTATATACATCACCTTGATTTAAAATATATCGTACTCTAAAAAATTTCTGACAAAACGATCTGTGTATATTAAGTAAATAATATACAGTATTTATTCGAAAATAAGCTGCACTTTTTTTTTCCAATGTTAATGCTACTGAAAATAGAATGCGGCTTAGAACCGAAGGCAGAAAAATTCGGAGAATGGGCGTAAATTGACTAGAATACTATAGGTTAGAGCAATGACAGATTCATGTAAGTATTTTTAAAAGTTTTAAATATTGATATGTAAATTAATTATTCATTTCTATAAGTTTTCATTTAAATTTCTAAAAAATTTGTTAATATCGGATATTGATAAACCATTTTACACGATTTTTTCCTCACAAAAACGTTTTAAGAATTTGGAGTGCGGCTTAACTTCGAATAAATACGGTATATGCATTCTAATAAAAAGATATTTTATTTATTTAGCGTATTAATTAGTTTAACTAATTATTTATTACTCATAATTTACTGTTTTGAGATTATTTTATTTGGGTTCAATATCAATAATTATACTGCACTCACATTTCCGAAAGAAAAAAAAACGCTTTTTCTAATACACGTTTTTTACAAAAAAAAGCGCTTTGGAGAAAGCGTAAGAGACCCAAAGATGGGGGTGGATCCGAACGACGAAAACTCAATGGAGTAAGGGTTAATGGTTTATGAATACCGAAAGCAGTTCGCTCCACTTAAGCCACCCTAACACAATAATTAATACTCCTACACCCAGGGGCGGCTCTAGGGCCGGACAAATTGGATCCCAGCCAGGGGTGGCAAATTCTAAGAGTGGCATTTGGATTGAATTTGAAAAATATATATATTTGGTTTAAAAAAATTTATATTTTCTGAAATACTATTGGGTGTATATAAATTTGGTATTTCATTTTTATTGCATCTTACTTCCTTTTTTCGTACTCTGTGTTTTTAACGTCAGTTTTCTTTTATGTTGAAACTTAAGAGTTCCAGGCGTGATTTATATGTTCAATTATGAAATTGATAAGTTTACATATTTCTCACTAGTAACTTTCTCTGCATTCCGGTGTGGGGTCATTGCCGACATTTCTTTCACCCATACGACGTCCGGTGTCCCAATTATCCAAAAGGAAACAAAAGCAATAAGAGTTTTTTGTTGATAGAGTCACAGGAGATGTTTTATTTTATTCTTGAATGTAGTTAATATAAGCCACCCAGCCGGCTGGGCGGTGTGGTTGGTTGGTTTGTCGCTGTCCTTCTGTACCCAAGGTTGCGGGTTCAACCCCGGCCCAAGTCGGTGGATTTTCATGGTGCAGAAAATCGACAGTGGCCATGTCGAATGATTATACGGCAAGTAAAAGATCCCTAGAGTGTCTGTTTGGCTTGGATGCTCTCGGCAAAATTAAATCCTGGTACAGGTTCGCATCGTCAGAGCTCTGGTGCCTCCCTCTAGGGAGGAAACTGGGCGTCAAAATTACCTGCGGGATTGGTATCCGCCTAAAAGGCAACGCACTAAAAATTGATACCAGCTTCCGAGGGATGTACTAGGTCTGCAATGGTCAATAATCTTTCGCAGCCCATTAGAAATAAAAAAAAAAGTTACTGTAAGGTAAAAAAAACGTTTGTGATCCCATCATCATTAGATTCTTTTAAAAAGAAATTAGCATGCTTAAATGGGCGATTCCTTCTCTTGCATTTTTCTCGTTTGAATTGATAACAGATAATTATGTCCTTAATTTCGAATTACTTTGTGTAATGACTTAACAATATTATATATATAAACATATATATATTATTTTATGCTGCTTTGTTGTACGTAAGAATAATTTAAGTTCTCTCTATAGGTGTGTGTATCTTTGAGAACAATTTACCTTTTTTAATTATAATTTTTTGCTTTGGAGAGGGAAGGGCGGCATTTTCCATTTTTGTCCGGGGCGGAAAAACTGCTACAGCCCCCTGATTCCACCACCTGTAAAACATAAACACTGCTGTTCATCGTTTTAAAAGTGACAAAGACATATAATATTCGCCTTATTTTACTTCAGTCAGAATGATTGTCCTACGAACAATTCTGTCAAAAGAAATGTCAAAAAATTTACTTTAGGCGTAGAATCTCACCCTTATGTTTTCTCCTTTTTAAAAGGAAAAAAAGGCCCATTTTATACTTTTCCCCTTTTCCCCCGGACTTCGCCCAACACATTTTTCAGCCCCCTTTTGAGAAAGTTAAATCCCCCCGGGAATTTGACATCATGACATGACGAAGGAGCAAGACCTGGGGTCAACAACTTGTTGGCACGTTTGGGATTTCAGGGGAATTTTAATACCTACAAATTTGTCAATTTGGGAGTATTGAAAAAGTTTTAATTTACGGATGCGTTGATTTTTTTAATGGACCTTATTAGACAAAAATCTTTAGCATCATGGACATTTACGGAATTAGACATTAATTTTTTTAGAGCCTTTGCGAGAAAACTTACTGAAATTTTTAACAATGATAAGGTTTTAAGATTTCTCAGGAGGATATAATTAAAACTGAATTTTGAAAACATAAACTTTAAATATGTATAAATATAAAGCTTTAAATATTTGGGAGGCATGAAATGTGCGCAAACGTGTTTTTAAGTAACAACTTTGAGACAAAGCAATTTTACAAATTGTACATACATATTTTCCTTGGCATGGATTAGTAAATATTTTTTATAATACCACTTTGTGTGTGATACAAAGCGATGTAATACATTTCACACACTTGGCACTTTTCTTGAATGGTATGAATGCGGAAATATCATCGTAGTGTATAAATCAGATAAAATGGCAAGTAGCATATGTAAAAGACATGATATCCTTAAAAGAAATGATTGAATTTCTCTGATATCTGTATGTAAATGTACATTTATAGAAACAATTTGAGAGAGAAATTTTCTTAAAATATTTCACAAACATGAGGTTTTCCTTTGGTATGAATAAGTAAATGTCTTTTTAAATGACCACTTTGAGAGAAACCCTTGTTGCATATTTCACAAACATGGGCCTTTTCCTTTGGGATGAGTTAAATGGGTTTTTCAAGGGAAAACTTTCAGAAAAAGCCTTTGCATATTTCACAACATGAGTTTTCCTTGGTATGAATACGTAAAAGTTCAAATTACTTTCAAAAACCTTTTTTTGATATTTCACAAACATAAGGCTTTTTTTTTTGGTATGAATACGTAAATGTAAAAAAATGACCCCTTTGGAAAGCCTTTGATATTTTAAACATGAGGCTTTTCCTTGGTATGTACGTAAATGTCTCTTTTTCAACCAAGAAAACCTTTTTCATACTTCACAAACATGAGGCTTTTTTCCCTTAGTATGAATAGAAATGTTTCTTTTAAAGGGAAACCCCTTTCAGAGAAACCTTTTTGCATATTTCGCAAGAGGGGATTTCAATGGTATGAGTGCGTAAATGTCTTTTTTAAAATTTCTGTTTCGAGGAAAAACCTTGTTGCTTTTCCAAATGGGCTTTTTCCCTTGGTATGAATACGTAAATGTCTCTTTAAGTCAATACTTTTGAAAGAAATCTTTGTTGCACACTTCACAAACATGAAGTTTTCCTTAGTATGAAAACGTAAATGTGCACTTAAACATCCCTTTTGTGAGAAAAAGGAATTTCACAAACATAATTTTCTTTTGGTATATGCGTAAATGTTTTATTAAATAACTGCTTTGAGAAAAGCCTTTTTGCATTTTTTCACAAACATGGGGGTTTTTCCCCTTTGATAGGGAAAAGGTAAATGTAAAACAGTCCCTACAGTGATTGAAATCCTGGTTATATATTTGACACACTTCAGGCTTTTCGTTGGGCACATTACTCAAGTGATTTTTTTAAAGATATCTTTTCGAGGGGGGTAGCCATTTTCCCTAGTTTAAAAAATTTGGGAAAAATCTCCGGGTGAGATCTAAATCTTTATTTTTTTTTAAAGGGAAACCCAAAGAATAGGCGAGGTTGCGTCCTCTTTGAGGAAAGCGGTTAATAATTATATAATTTTGTATGAGAAGAAATATTTCCTTTGAATCAAATCTAGCTGTATTTTAAATTTATGCACAAAATGAAATTCAGCTGGATATATTATTCTCTACTGCAATTTAAACAAAATCCAAAAGGTATGTCACATCACCTTTATTACATAATTTCTTAGAGTAAAATTCAAAAAGCCACGGACCAACTTATGTTCCATAAAACAAGAAGCTTTCAGCGAAATGGCTCTTTTTTAGTTCGTAAATGATTGGTTTAAGTAACAACTCATGAAAAGCGCTATTTTTTTTATTATGAGCCACATTATTTTAAGCAAATGTTATTAGCATGAAGTCGAAGAAATTCGAAATAGCATAGACATCTTAAGAACTTGTAAGGCTTTAAATTCGAACAATTCTTTCCAAAATTCATATGACTTAACTGCTTTTCCATGAGACAATTTATACAAAACTGTTTGGGATTTTAAATTTTAAAAAATAAGGCTCATTCAAATGAAAAAAATTTTTTGACAATTTTTCTATAGCCAAAGATTATTGTCTTATCTAAGAAAGAAAAAGTATTTTTTAGGGGGCAAAAAAACTAAATTCCTTGGAAAAAATATTTTTAAAAACCCAATTTTAAAAACCTTTTCCCCGTTAAACATAGAAAAATTTTGCTTTCATTTCCAAAAAATTTCTTTGTTCCCTTTTTTTCAAAAAAATTTTTTTAATTTTTTCACAACTTTTTTGGGTTGTTTCTACGCCTATGACTTTCTTACTTGTATTGGTTTGATTCTGGACAGAATTCTACACTTGTATAAACTTTGCTAAAACACTCCATATATACATAGTTTATCTTCTTTTCCATAAAAAATCTTATAGTTTTTCTCACAGGCAACTTTTTTACGCCTTTGATTTTCTTTCTTATGTTGGTTTGACCATGGGATCCAATAGTTGTCGAAATTCTCCAATTCCTCTAAAAATAAAAATAGCCATCAATATCAATATTGAATATATGAAAAAAAAATAGTATAACTAGAATATACAGATAAACGAAATAAAAATACATAAAGTTTCCCAATTTTTAAAAAACATTTTTTAAAGGCTCCCCTTCGGGTGTCCTTCAGTTATCCGGGGAGCCCCGGGTTTTTAAATAAAAAAAAGGTTTTTACGGAGAAGCCCCCCAATTTTTAAGAAATTTAAAGGGTCAAATTTAAATAAATATTTTAAAAATAAAGTTTTGAGAGAAACACGGTTGGTTTGGAAAACATTGGCTTCCCAAAAAAGTTTAAGCCATATCAATAAAACTTTTTAAGAAAATTAATGCAAACACTGGGAAAATTTAAAAGGTAATATTTTTGGGTTAATGAATATTAATTTATTAAATTAAAATTAAAGTTGATTTTGGCACTGGCTTTTAAAAAAGGGTTTAATTGGGTGGAAATCTCCCTTTAAAAAGTTTCTTGAATTGGGGAAATTTAAATTTTTCTTAATAAAATTTTTTTTCCAATTGCCATCCCCTTTAAATAAATTCCCCCCAAACCCCTAGCTTACCATTTAAAGAATTTAAGGGGGTTTTGCAACAAATTATTAGGAAAAAAAAAAGGTGAAGAAACCCATGCTTTATGGCCTTTATTGTCCTTCTTTCCAAAAAGTTGAAAAAATTTAAATGTGGGAAAACTGGGGAATTTTTGTGGCCAGAATACCAAACATCGTATTCAGCTGTAGTTTCGCCTAATTCATTTTTCGCACTTATACATATAGGACAGTACTTGCTCATAATTTCATAGTCAATAACGTATCCTGTTAAAGTGTCGACTACACAGCCAACAACGATTTGGGATGTGTGTGTCCTCGGGTCAACCATGTCCCATCAAATGAAACAGCAATATCAGTAACAGTATTTGACTCATTTTGATCCAATTTGCTGTATGCATTTTGAACGCTGCTATGTACATAGTTCAACACAGTTTGGAAGCACTGAGTTAATGTAGCATTTAATTTCATTAAAGGTTTTACTCGACATCAAAGGCATATTGAGAAACATGCAAAATTTTTCAACCGATGCATGGCCCCCACTGATTGCAAGAAATGCTTGAACAGCACGAACATTCACATCGAAAGGTGTAGATGTATTTGATTTTTTTTCAAGTCTTGAAGATGTAAAGTCTTCCATTTTTTGCTCAGAACATGTTTTACATACCAGTTTTAATTGATGAAAAATCCATATTTATGTCCAAATCAAGTTTTAAAGTTGACTGGTTGCAGCTACCACAAAAGTATACTTGAAAATATCACACAAGCATTTTGTCAACAATTATATAACGGTCCATCATAGGTATCAGCAAATTTTCTTGTTCAACTTTTTTCTTGCATAGAAACTCTTTCATTTTAAAAATGCTATTAGCACTTGAATGTTGAGCAACATTTGAATTGTGCTCTGAAATTTCCATATTGTTTTCAGTTTTTGTTTCAGTGCACCATCGCTTTTGAATACTTAATTTACTTGATTTGTTTTTCCTATTTGTACGAGGCATGTTTAACTATTAAAATGCTGGATGAGAATACGTTTATATATATAAAAAACTGTTAAACTGATAACGATAAAATAATTAGTCTTGAAAAAGACTTTTTTGGTAAACCGAAACTAAATATTTCAAAAATATGGAATAAAAATTAGCAGAATAAAGGAACGGTATAGCTCAGCAAATGTAAACAAACATTAAGAATGGATTACAACTCTTCACTTTATTTCAAAACGCTTAACTGTGTTAGAATTAATTAAGTTGGCTAGAAAATGAAAAGTGCAACTGCTAGAGCAGAATGATGTCAGAATGTGAATTCTGACGAGCATATTAGTTATCATAACTTTGGATTTTTTTAATTTAGAGCTCTGAAATTTTGTGAGGTAATAGAGAAATGTATAAGGAATAGTTTAGGCAAAAATTTTTTTGATATTTTGACCGATTTTCGTCAATTGAATCGTAGCGTGTCCCCTTAACATAGAGCAAGTCCGATTATATCATCAAAGGAAAAGTGACTAGAACATGATAAGAGTGGGAAATTTGGATAGCAGTTGTTCAGGATATCAAGCGAGTAGTTTTGAAGGTGTGCGATCTAGATCAGATTGGTCACAAAATAGTAAGAATAATGGGTCAGGTGAACGAGAGAGAGAGAGAGACGAGGATAAAAGGGGAAATGAGCAGGTCTTAAGGAGGATCAGGGTGATGGGCGCACGACGGTTACTGATAAGCGTAAACAACATGTAGGGTCCTCAAATGAGTCTTCGCCACAAATAAGCAGGAGGATAAAGAAAGAAGGAAAGAGGTGATCAGATATAAAAGATCAATCCACACTTCCAGGTCAGGGGGACCGGAAAGAAAGCGCGGCAAAGTGCCAGTTAAAAAGGGAGATAAGAGAAGCTTAACAGCATCCGCTAACTGTTCTTATTATTATAGAAAGAAATTTCGGAGAGCAGAAGCAGCGACATCAGAACTAGATATAGGCCGGTATAATTTGCGGTCCAGGACAAAAGAAACATCTGAGTCCAGATCATCCAGAAGACAGACGCAAGACCAAGGGGGACCAGTCCGGTCCAGAGGAAGAAGATACCAGGAATACAGACCCTACAATAAAGATCAAGGATGCAAGCAGCAATCCACAAGCCAGAGTCGTCAGGAGCATAGGAGAGGACGATCAAGCAGTCAGAATTCAAGCAGAAAAGGAGCCAAACAGCAACAACGCCAGGAAATGGTAGGAAAATCCACCAGCAGAAGGACGGCGTCGTTGGAAGTTCTGGTCAGTATTACAATTGTATGTATACATTTGTTTACTGCTGCTTGTTACTTCGCTGAGATGCGAGAATTCCTTGGGTTGTTTATTTAAAATGATTATTGTAAAAATGTTTGTAATTGTATGTGTATATATATTTATGCATTGATTGATATTAATGTACATCTGGTTTTGGGCACACGGCGTAGATAGAACATTAATCCTAACACTAACAGCGCTGCGCGATTAGAGGGGAATTGTGTTTAGAAAACCAGACGAGGTGTACAGGTTGAAAAATAATTGTGATTTGAAATATGTACACAATGTATGAAATATGTAAGGTATAATGGTAATGTGTGGAAAATTATTGCTGTAAATCACTTAAAGAGTTCTCATTTCAGGGTGGCTGACCCTGATGCTTTGAAGAAGTACAGATTTTTATTTAGGTCGAAATTATGTGCAGAGGAATCTAGAAGATGGTATTGGAGCCACATATTTGTAGAAGATGAAAAAGTAATTGTTAAACCATTTAAGTTTCCGTTTGTGTATGGCCAGGGTTTTTTGACACAGGATTTTTTCCCAAAGTTCGTTGCCCAAATGGGGTACACCTTCATAAATTACGTAAAGGTTACTGATCACGAGTGTAGACATTAAAAATTTAAAGAATGATAATTTCGGTGTAATTATTTGAGTAGAGTTATTGTTGCTATTTTAGAGTTAGAGTTTTGGCGAAATTTTAAATGTAAAAATTTTTTAACGTAATTTCTTTCGGGCTATTAGGACCCTCGAATAAATCACGTTTTCATCTTGAAGGGGATTGTGACGGGGCTTTATCGCGATTTCCACTAATTGTCCTCATGGGATTCTTTGGGACCAGAATGGAAATTCTTTCCAACCAACTCAAGAAGAGAACGTGTGTATGCAAATTACGAATTATATATATATTGGAATGTCAGTATTCGCGGAGGTCGCTAAGTGGAGAAGTAATGCTGGAAGTAAGCTAAAAGGTCTAGAAAAGGAGTTTTAATTCTGGGAGTTAGCCTAACAGTGCCGGTGTAGATAAGCCTAAAGTGGGTCCGAGACCAACGGAGCATTGCTTAAGCCAGAGCCAGCCAGATTAAAGTCTGACTTGACGTTTTAAGGACCGTAGTTGTTTACTCAGGAAATAGCGGTAAGCTAATTCATCTAAACTATAAGGATAGTGCGGATACTATTGAGTAGGAATTAATATATAGATATAGATTCAGTTGTTAAGTGCGCTAATTATCAGTAATACGTGTTGCGTCTACTCACTCGTGATGAGTACCCTCCTAGACTAAAGTATTGTTGTTGTATTGTATATCAACTAAGATCATTAATAAACTGATTTTAGTATGGCAGATTTTAGTTGTTCTTCCTTTCTTTCTTCCCTCGGACATAGGTCACGTTAATAGTGGAGAAAGGGTGTCCCCAATGGAGGGGGCACCACAACTCCATAAATGCGAGCAAAATCAATTGAAAGTGGAGTGCAGTTAAATATATTGAATTTTTTATTATCAACTTGGGGAAGAAAACCCCAAAGAATCTATCAGTGAAATCGCTGGAAAAGTTTCTCAACTCTAAAAATTTCACTAAAGTTCACTTTCTAAAAGAAATTTTTCGTTTGAAAAAACAAAAGAAGACAGAATGGAATACCGTTACTGGCTTGCCTAATAGACTTATTAGGACTCCAACAAAATGAATCACGCACATAAATAACAGTGTCTTCCATCACGAAAACTTAAGGATACTTGCCAGTTTGAGATACCTAAGTTTCCGTCTCCTTTAAAGTTCTATTCCATTGGTGAATAGATTTTGATGTCGGAGGGTCGACATTCCATTCTGTTCGAACACGTCGCTGTACAAGCGTGACTGATTTAAATTCCGTAACCAAAGTACGCAATGCAACTTTTACTGTTTCGTCCACATTTGTTCTAATGAAGTCAGTGTAAAAAGTTTATCGTCTGCGATTGCAGAATAATGCACGTACGTGCGGCCGATTGGACTAGACCCAAAAAATATCTGAGACTTTTCCAATCCACGGATGAACTGTTTGTTAAATTCTGATAGGTAGTTCCGCAATTTTAGCCATTCCTTTATGATACTTTAAGCACGAAAACCCTGCATTTATATACACACTACAGGGCATTAAAATTGCTAAACCAGGGAGAAATGCAGTTAACAAAATAATATTTATTGGACAGATATATTATACTGGAAATAACAAGTTGTAACGATTATTATTATGACACCAAATGATGACGTCGGAGAGCGAATAGTATTACTGCCTGAGATAGTAGGGGAGAAGGGTTTCCCAGAATCCTTTTCCCCTACGTTCCGAGATAGACTCTTCTACAAAAAGGACATGCGCGAGGATCGTTTGAGGGTCCCGGCTGGAAGCAGAGAGTAGAAACGTGCTCTGAGTGTAAGATCGTGATTTAGATGTTCTGTAAATAAAATTGTATATATTTATATCTCTAGCCTGACTGTGTGTTTTCGTACCCAATACGCCACAAAGCGATTAAATTTTCAAGAAATTTGGGCGTGTAGATCCTGAGAAATCAGTACCCAGAACAACCACCTCTGGCAGTAACAACAGCATTTATACACCTGGGTATTGAGCCAAAAAGATATTGGATGGCTTGTACAGGTACAGATGCCCATGCAATTTCAACACGATGCCAAAACTCATCAACCGTTTTGAGTGACGTATGGTGACGAGCGAGTCGGTCGGAAACCATGGACCAGGCGTTTTCTGTTGACGAGAGATCTGGTGAACGTGCAGGTCAGAACAACAGCCGAACCTTTTCCGTATCAAGGAAGGTCTGTACAATCCCGCAACATACGGTCGTGCATTTTCTTGTTCAAACGTAGGGTTTCGCCGGGCTCGAATAAAGGGTAGAGCCAAGGGTCGTAACACACCAGAAATGTAACGTGCTCTGTTCAAAACACGTACAATGCGAACAAGAGGTGACCGAGATGTGTATCGAATAGCAACCCATATCATCACGCCAGGTAATGGGCCAGTATGACGATGACGAATTCACGCTGCCAATTTGTGTTCACCACGATGCCGCTAAACATGGATGCCCCTGTAAAGAGAACCTGGATTCATCTGAAAAATTGTTGTCTCGCCATTCGCGTGAGCCCAGGTTCGTCATTGATCACACACCATTGAAGATGCTCCTCTCTGTGATGCAGTGTCAAGGGTAGAAGCCATGGTCTCCGAGCTGAAAGTCCGTGCTGCTGCAAACTTCGCCGAACTGCTCGTGCAGACACTTGTTGTCTTGCAAACGACCCCGATTCTCGACTCAAGGCTGTACAATCCATTAAGGCCATGGGGGTAACATGCCTGTCTTCTCGTCTGCTAATAATAGGGGCCATTGAGATCCAGCATGGCGGTCCGTATTACCGTCCTGAACCCATCGATTCCACATTCTGCTAACAGTCATTGGATCGCGACCGACGCCAGCAGCAAAACTGCGATACGATAGCCCCCTGCACACAATCCCGGTATGCTACAATTCGACTTTTATTAAAGTCAGAAATGTGCTGGTAGGCATTTCTGCTTCTTACACGAGACATCACAACGACTTTTCACCAGACAACAACGCTCAAATGCAATTTGTGTATGAGAAACCAGCTGAAAAATTTCCTCATTTAAACTCATTGTAGGAGTCGCTACCGGCGCCTGTTTTGTCTGAAAAGCTGATCATTTGCATATCACAGCACCCTCTTCCTGTCGTTTAAATTTCACGTCTGTAGCTTTTCGCCTTCTTGGTGTAATAATTTTAATGGCCAGTAGTGCATATATATATATATATGCATGTGTGTGTGAAGGGCCCAGGGAGGGTGGCACTGCATGCTCCCTGACTCAGCTGTTTTCGCGAGGTGAGCGGCGATCCCTAGACCCAGCTGAGACGGAGAACGGATTCGAAGTGAAAAGATACTCAAGACGATTTTTTCAGTCAATCGGCAACAACATGCGTTTAAATGTCTAATTAGAATAGTATTTGTGTAAATATGCTGTCCCTTTTTTGTTAACTGTAAGAATAAACAGTTTTGTTTGTGTTTTTTAACACTTAGTCTTTATTAGCTAACGAAGTAAACCCATTACCCATAATCATAACAGTTTTGGGCACTCGGCCTCATATTTACTTTAGATAGCGAGATTAAAAGAGCACTTCAGCATAATTAATAATTACAATTACATATTTCCTTCGTTCATGTGATAATTCACTCATTTTAAGTCTTCTGAAATTAAAAATGATGTATGTTTTCCTTATCGAAATGAAAACATCGTTTACATATTCAGAAAATTAACTTTTATTTATTTTAAAAGCAGGAATGAATTGATTATTTAGTGCATAATCATTTTGCGTGATTGCTTTACTTTCTCTAATTTAAAAATAAAATAATCCAAATCAAACTATGAGCTACAGTGCTGAAAGAAAAAACTCAGATAGCAACAAAAATGCCTCTCATTCTTTTAAGTTAATGTGGCACTTTTATTTCTTTTATCTATAAAAATTTTATAACATTTAACTATATATAAATGGATATATTTCGAATTAACTATAATTCTAAATCTGATATGTGTAAAAAGCATTGCGTAAAGTATAGAAGAGCAGAGCATTTATATTCAAAAATTAAGTCAAGGACTCGACCAGGGAATTGGAAGTATTTAATGATAGAAAATGCCTGACTAATTTGTAATGAGAGTTAAGAGTTCTATTCACGTTGCACTATAAAGCAACAAGAGGGCTATTGGCGACGAGCCTTGTAATTTTGAACCTCGTTCAAATGATGAGGACGACACCTGAACTAGATTAAAATTTCAGACTGACAGTTTCGAGGAGTTTTAATTAATTCACAACTTTTGATAAAGTGTAAGATTGGTTTAATTTCAATTCTTCATCCAGACGCTTCACAGAATTTAAAAAATTTTTATAGACATCTTTTAATTACAGACAAACAATGTAAACAGCAAAACATTATTAAACTAAAAGTTATCTTTCTAAATGTTTTTTTTACAGCAGACACACGAAAAAAATATTTAAAACATTCCTAAATGAGAAAGTTTATCGATTTAGGGATGTCAAGTCGGTGCATCATAAAATTTTTCCACTGTTCCACGGTTTGTCACAATTCACAAGCTACGATAATTTCAGTTGGCGATAATATTTTAGAAGTATACCTCAAAAAATAAGTATTCGTAGCCAAGAATAAGATACTTTTAAAAATATATCCTGGCGTTATCTATCGCAGCTAATCACGTCAAAATTAATTCAGAATGAACTTAAAATTTGTTTAAATTTAATTAATAAAGACACAAAACTGAATTCTGCCTATTCTAGACAAAAGAGGGAAGCAAACTTTCTTACGTACCATTTAATTCTACTCGAAAAAATCAACGATTTCCTGTTGCGTTATCACCTCCAACACTTTAACATAAGAAAATTTTTTAAAATAAAATTTTTTATATAGGGAATTTTTTATCATGGATGAGACCCCAAAACGGCAGAACGGAAAAGTAACCCAAGCAGGGAAAAACGGTGTTTCAGCGCCAAACAAAACGTATATATATATATATATATATATATATATATATATATATAATATATATATATATATATATATATAGTCGATCGCATCTGCAAGAAGATCATGTCCAACGTGTTTTGGGAGGTGAAAGGGACCTTTTTAATTGATTACCTTGAAATAGGCAAATCAATTACAAGAGAATATTGCTCCAATCCTCTTAATTAGCTGGATGCCAAAATTTGCGAGAAGAGACCTGCCTTGAAGGAGAAAAATACATCTTTCACCAGGACAGCAAAACAGTGCACAAGGGTGCGTTGGGAAAATTGCGAGATTTTGGGGTACGATTTGCTCGGCCATCCTCCCTATTCTCCTGATTTGGCTCAATGAAGAAGTTGAGAGGGACATAGATGAATATTTTCACAGCTTTCCAGACTCACACTTCCAGAAAGGAATACTGATGTTGGAGAAACGTGGGACAAAGTGCGTTCAAATCAATGGAGATTATGTAGAAAAATAAAAAAAATTTAACAGCATTTAAAAATAGGAGTATTCATTGTTAGGTCAAGAACTTTTCACCTTACTCTCGTAATGCAGAACAGATCATGTCGCCCGTAATATCTATTGAGTTTGACATGAATGCTCTAAATTAACCTTAAAACAAAGTGGTTCTTGAAACCAAGATTTTAATGTAGGCATTGAGTAAAGTATGAAAAGTAATAAAATAAATGAATTATAGTAAGAGTAAAAAAATAGTAATAATGAATAATATACGAGGAATATCCAATTTCTGGTTAACATTTAACATTTAGAAACAAAAGAAAAATTAATTTCAACTCATTATTGAAAGCGAAAGAAATGGAAGACATCTACAACCATTTTTCTTAAATCCCTCGAGTTAATATAAGATTCCTCGACAGAATAAGATTCATTAAATAAAATACAAAATTAATCGCTCTTTCAGACAAGGCAAGATCAATAACTATGTTTTAAATATAATAGCTGTTTTTAATCATTACTTCTCACCATTCGATGACGTATTTCCCAGATGTCACTAATTCAGTACAACACATTAAACTCTAGCTAATCCTTACTTTCACTTTTTACATAAGATACGAGGCATTGCCATAGTTTTTGTTAAGAGAGTTTAGAGCAACATCGAACGCGCGATTAAGCTATGGTTTCCTAGGAAAGCGGCACCGCTCTTTAGTGTCCGTAACACTACGGTGGATGACGTCACTAAAACGTTGCCTGTGTAAATGGATTGGCGTGGTTTCCTAGAGAGCGGTGGATGGGTAGATCCCCTTCGGAGATCGGGTGCTCCATTCAACCTCCATCATCGATGGGTTGATTGATTGATTGATTGAATATTAACGTCACACTGTTCAGCTACTCGAGGTCTTTTGGCGACGGACCACGTAATTTTGAACCATGGTCAAGTGACGTGGACGACACCTGAGCTGGCACCCCCTCTCCTAACTACCACACCACACCAACGGGAGGACGTTTCAGCTCTCGACAGATTTAACGTGCATCGCTGCCCTACACGGCGGGTTTTTAGTGGTACTGGTCTCGAACTCGTGACAAAGCAAGCCATGGTCCGATACCTATACCACTCGGCTACCGTGGCCACCCATCATCGATGGGAACGGAACGTAAAATAGCGGTGCCAACAAATTCGTTACGATCATCATAGTGGTAGCAACAGTTGGCTGAACGTTTTGACGATAGAGGTGGTATAGAAATAAATTCCAATATTTTCTGGACTGATGAGGATGAAATTTTAATAGATATTGTGAGATAACACGATGTTTTATACAATATAAGACATCAAGATTACAGGAAGACGCAAATAAAACAACATCTGTGGGAAAATATTGGGACAACACTGGAAAAATCAGGTACGTGAAAATACAAAATTTTGTACGTTCTTTTACATATAACATAAGTTACCCTAAAATCACTTTTAAATAAGTATTTAACTATCTGTCATAATATTTTGTTTGGACACATGAAAACTGGAATTTGGAAGAATTAAGCATTGTAAATGCATTTTGTTTTGTTTTCACCATGTCCATTTGTCAATAATTTTATGCTATATCAACAATTTTCCAAAACTTATTTTATTTTAAGACAGTTACAATATAACAATCAGTAAAATTACATAGCATTCAAAAAAGAAATATTGTGATGAAATGTATTATAATGTAACAATTTATAAAAAATAAATTAATGTTTGCAGGTTCTGATTGCTGTAAAAGATGGGAGTACGTGAGAGATTATTATATCCGATTCTTCTGGGATTGCAGTCAAAAAACGTTCCGAATTGCTGTCATTTTGGGATAGTTTTGCTGCTTCACAAAGACCCTCAACCACCAATGTGGAAAGTACACAGGGCTTCAGTGATGCCAAATATTTACACGGCACCAGCAACTACCACAACGCCAGAAATCTTTGAGCATTACTCTAATGATGATTTTGGGGGCACGGAGGAAGATAAATTTGAAAGTATGCCGCCAAAAAAAAAACTCACACATTCTAAAGAGCAATTAAAGCTATTGAAACAGATAGCTGAACGAAAAGCCGCTCCTCAGAATGAACCAGATGCGGCAGATCTTTCTTTCTTTTTATCTATAGCGAAGATTTTCAAAAGACTTCCTCGTAAAGAGCAGGTTGAATTGCGAATTCAGATTGCTAATTTGATTAGTAATGCTAAATTGAGAAGTATGGTATCTGATGCATCACCAGCCTGCTCAACCCCAAGGAATGAAGGGATGATGCTTTCTGGTGAAGCCAATATTTTTGAAATTTATGTGATAGAAGACAATAAATCGATTTTTCCATAAATTATATATTTTTGTATATTTTATTTATATGTAATTAGTTGATATATTTTTGTATAAGTTTTACTTTTTTTAAGTATATGTTGTGATTATTAATATCTGAAAAAGATAATTAAGATATTCTCCACAGACAAAATCTATTTATAGTGCTTTGACCTTTTTACGCTTTTCAGATATTTTTTATTAGAATTCAATTAAGTTAAACTTGTATATTTATAAACTAATAGGTATATCCCATTAACTACATAGTTTTATTCATAAGGATTCGATAAATGTATGAAATGTATGTAAGACATTTTTGTAATTCAATTTTCTAAAGCATAAGTGAGATAACTTTAAAAAATATATTCTGTGCTTCTATATATAAATTACAAGCATACACAACATATAAAAGTTCAAAGTTGTTGTGCTCAACTTCTTAATACTTATGCGATGAATTCCTTTTCATTGTCACGTATGAGCACTAATTTATTACTTTAATAAATAACTTTAGAATGATTATTGTAATTGACAAACATTTGTTATATTAGGATCTAGAATAAGAGTGTATCAGTGAAGAATTGCATTTTGTTTATGGAAAATTTTGACATTTCAATGAATTTGTTAACATTTTTATATAATTTGATTAAGTAGTCAACATACTGTACCTTTTTGACATTCTATAATTATTTGGAAAGCTTATGGGTTCTTTACAAAACATTCACTTTTATTATGGAAAAAATCTTATAATTATACTTGAATTGTATTTCTTTTTTAAAAATTAGACTATCTTATTTTAATGTAAGTACTTAGTTAAATAATTCACTTATCAAAATTGTATGTTTTTTATTTGTATTTTTTTGTTGTTCAGTGTTTAAGTATATACGGATGGAAAAAAGAATTACATGAATAAAACTATGAAATCATGTCATGATTACTTGTATTTTCTTTACAACTATACATAACACTTCCTTGGAGCATATTGTCTTTTTGTGTAACATAAAAGTATTTGAAGTCAATTAACTTTTTACACAATTCAGTACAAAAACATTATTGCTATTAGTATAATGTGTTATATATGGGATTTGACTAGATGTCTAGGGAAGCTTACAGGTTCTTTTAAATTTTCCAAATGTTTACTTTTGAGAAAAAGAATTTTATGACAATTAATTCTTGGAATTACTTGGAAATAATATAATGGTTTTTGTAATTCTTTAATTTCAATGAACTAATGTTATAAAATAATCAAAATTCTTTGATTTCATTTATTGATATAATAAAAGAACATAAATAAAAAATAACAATACATAAAAAATATTGTGAAATATATACAATACAGTAATTAGTTAGAAATTGGTTTCGTCACTTGAAGATACAATTTCAATTGATTTATTTTTGACACTTTAAAGTGATAAGTTTTTTGCAACGATGGTCAGTTGCTTGTAAATTTCACGATTACCAGATATGCATGATCAAAGCTATTTTTGGAATTTCAAACTCCTTTTGGAATTGGTATCTATTTTAAGAAAATACTTTTCCAGTTTGTTGGAAAGCTGTATCACTGCCTATATTTATCCACTCTCAAAGAATCTGGTACTTCTTGCTCATCTTCATAATCTATAAAATTATAGATAAAGTCATTGTCACTATAAGTTTCATCTTCAATCAAGCATATGCTTCTGGCACATTGAGAAAAAGCAATTGAACGTGCAATGTCAGGAGATTGTTAATAAAAAATAAACAAAGTGTCTTGAAGTGTATATACTTGTATGTGCATTGATAGAAAATATTACAGTGGTGCCAAAGGCACTGAAATTCATACACTGCATAAAAAAGGATCAAACAAAAACAGGTTCTACTGTATAAAAAAAAATATGTTCAATATATACGATATAAAAAATAAGTTAAACATATACAATATATAAAAAATATGTTCAATATATGCAGTATATAAAAAATATGTAATGTTGCACAGCATAATTTTTTAACCATTCAAGAGCTCCAGGACCATTGAAATAATTTTTAAACGTTTCCCTAATTTGTGTGTAGTTTGTTGTAGCACAGACATTATGTTCAGTTAAGGGGAGGATATTTTCAACAGGTAATGGGAGTGTGCTGTCAATATGAGTTTGGCTTGAAGCAAGCACTTTCTCCTCATGCAAAATGTTGTGCAGTATGCAGGCACATATTACAACTTTTCCGTTGTTTCTGGAGCAGTTGAAATTGGACAGAAGAAAAGCCTGTAATATCTGCGATAATGTTCTAAAAGCACTTTCGGTTGTCCATCTAGCTCGAGACAACCATAATTATTAATTGCTTTTGAAGCATCATGCAGTGACTGTTGCCTTGGATATGGCTTCATCAAATTTTGATGTAGTGCAAAGGCTTCATTCCCTAGAATGACGTGAGGTACAACAGTGACTGTTCCAGGTAGGGCTTTTGGTGGTGGTATGTTGAATGTATTATTTTTTTTTTATTCTCCACTCTATTTCACTCTTCAGAAATATACCACCATCTCCTTCTCTACCATATGAACCGACATCAACAGCTGTGAATTTGTAGTCAACATCAACAACTACCAACATCACTATCAAACGGTAGTACTTATAGTTGTAAAACAGTGATCCACTGTTTTTCAGAGCTTTGATTCATACATGTTTGACATCAATTGCTCCGATACAATTGGGAAAATTTCATTTTGAAAAATACTGCTGGGTAATTTTTTGGAATTGACCCATTGTTGGTGTTGGCAATACTACATGAAACATTCTTCTTATTATGGCCCAAACTACTTCTTGTATGATCACACTTATCCACGAATGACTTATTCGGTACTGGAAGGCAAGTGTCTGAAATAAATAAAATCATAAAATAAAGTTATGTGACATACTAAATAAAAATATCATATTTTGTCATTTATTTTTCCAAAATTAATAAAATAATTTAAACTGAATTTTAAATGTATGTGTATTGAGTATAAATGAGTTTTTTATTTTCTCTATTTCTTTAAATATAAGTAACTTAATATTATAACTAGACGTAATAAAAGATTATAAAATGTCTTTAATTTTCACTTGTCTTTTCTTAATTAGTATTTAAATATGTGCTGATTAAAAAAATTTCTTTATTAAAAACTTGCTATAAACTATAAAACTGTGATTTAAAAAATGACATACATATATATATATCAATACAACACAGAACATATTACATCTTGATTAATTGAACTTACCTCACATGAATGCATAACTTTTCTTCTGGACATATTGGATTTTTGTGCCTGTTATACGGTTTTGACGTTAATTCATCCTGTATGTTATTGAGCACATAATCAAACTATACTGGCGTCAAACAAAAGGATCGCCTGGAATTTTTCTTCATTGCAGTGGAGATAGCAACACATTAAAATTTGGAAAGCACTTTTGTAGATCTATTTTTAACAAATCGTTTTCTTCAGAATGATTGTTTTCTTCTGATGATGATTGCTCATCTTCCAAATATATTAGCAACACTACATCTAAATTCAGCCATTTTCAGCAGTCTGTAATTTGTTTACAATAAGTTAGTTGTATACAGTTACGGACGTAAGAGTATTCTTTTTGTAGGAAACCACTCGGTCAACGTTAAAAGACGGCCGTCTTTTCCGTGATGTTACGGACACTAAAAGGCTCCACTTCCCTAGGAAACCATAGCTTTACTCTTACTTCTATAAATACCTTAGCTTTTAAATTTTGTTGCCAAATCTGATTTACTTTCCTAATGTATATTTTTGAAAAAAATCGTAATATTTCTTCCCTAATGGTTCCCCCCAAAATGTACTTTTTAAATACAGGATTGCTTGTTTTCCAAATTTTTAGTCAAATAAATAAACCATTCTGCAATTTGTGGTCTTCCATAAATTAAATAATATATCTCTTACTTTTGAGCATTTCACTAATCAAATTGATTTAAGATGAAAACTTTTAAAATTGTATTAAAATTTTATCATTAAAATTCATTTTCATGATCTAAAATGTCATCCTTTTGTCAACAATTTATTTCAAGAAAAACTTCTGTTTGTTGCTAATTAGCAATATTTCCACATTTAAAATTTCATGATTCTCTTTTCTTCAAATCATCTCCTCAACTTTTAAAGAATGTATCACATTTAAAAAAGATGGTTGTGGAGGGGGTGAAAAACTATTACTTACAATATTACAATGCATACATTTTAATAGACTGAATACCATGTATTCAACTGTCTAATGCCTTACAATGAAATGCATTCAACAAAGAGATAAAGTATATTTTTTATAATAATAATAATTTTCAATTTAACACATAGAATAAAGAGAGACAAAATAAGTAAAAAAGTAGGAGAGAAAAAATGATATAGCATTTAATATTATTGTGAATTATGTTGAAAATTTAAAATAGACACGTTAAATCATATAGTTCATGTTTGGTATGAAAACTATTTGATTTACTCAGAATTCAAGTGCACTTATCCACATTTAATATTTTTCTTCTTTAAGAATTATACATTTATTCAAAAACATAATTTAATGATGTCAGAAAACAGGATTTGTAAAACTTTCATGAAACATGAAATGAGATATTTCAAATGAATGAAACAAAGCTGAAGTTAGTTGAGGTTAAGCACTTAAAATTCCAATTTAAACACAGTAAGAGAAATTCACAGCTAATAATAACTTTTCTCTTGACTTTAAATATAAAGCTTAGATATTCTGATACTTATATATACCAATAAACTTAAAATGGAAATAAATGAAAAAAAATCAATATGTATCATTGCTTACATATGCTTTTAACACTAATGGAACATATTTTTTAAAAAAATTGTTCTATGCAGGGTTTCACAAACACTTAAAGCCACCAAAGAAATATATTATTTATTTTTTAGGTATGACCGGCGATAAAATTTGGAAAAGTAGTTAAATGATACATTTATAGAGATTAAAATAATTCACACTTTAATGCTTAGTAATTATAAATAAATCTAAATAAAATCCTCTAATTAAATACAATATTCCATTATGAAAATCATCTAGGTGCTACATTTTTCATCTTAATACATGATAAAAAATTTTAATTACAGATTTATTTTTATTTTAGGCAATATTCATGTATATTCAATATTTATGCATTAATATTAATAACTTTTAAGTTTATTCAAGGATGGAAGGTTTTTATGTAGTTAACTATGTTAATAATGTGCAATTACATACATTTTTTACTATTTAAAAGTATCACAAAAGAACTCAAATTTACTATTCATAAACAGACTTCAGGCCTATGCAATCATTGTGTTATAAGCGTGCAATAACTATTTTATCTACAATTACATTTTCTGTTAATTATATATTTTACTATTTGCCAATTTTTTCAAATAAAAAATGTGTTACACAGCCAATAGTGGAAAATTGTTTTCTATGTTTGTTTGAAAACAATGATATTGATAAATGCGCATTTAAGACAATGTCTTTTTATTTGGCAAAATTGGTACACAACATTATAGTCAAATACTAAGTTTCTTTTCGGTGCTAGTTTGATATACGGGGGCAAGCACCAAGTTGTGGTTTATGTTTGCCAAGATGGGCGATAACATTATAATATGGTTACCTTGATATTTTTATTGTCTGGCAATGTGGTTGCCATGGGGATAACGTATATTAAAAATAACTTTTATTGGTTTTTTACCACAGTAATCCTATTAATTTCAGACAATTTTAATTCGATTCCTTTAAAAATTTAACCATTTCCAGTGTAATTGTTCAATTATTTCCGTCTACCGTTTTATTTTGTGCTACTTTTGGATATGGATATTTCTAATATGGGTTAGTACTAGGATATTTTTTTTAAAGAATGAGTGTGGTACTTTTATTTATCTCTATAAATCATTTACTTTCGCTTTATTTTACATTTTAAAAATGTTTTTTTTTTTTAGCATTCCTTGTTCAATGAAATTCGTTGAAGGAACTTGCAGTTTATAGAATATTGCAAGTTTTCAGTACTTTGTAATTGATATTCATTATTAATTGTAATACATATTATGTAATTATTTTATTAATAATATAATATGAAAATGCAACTATTACTATATGTAATAATCATATAATATTCTTTATTTATAATTATTTTTTTATATTTATTTATATTATTACATATATTATGTTAATTATTTATAATTATTATGTAATAAGAGTATTCTTATGCATTATTTTTATTTTATAACAATATGATGATTATTCTTTTTTATATAATTACTATTAAATTATACTATATGATTATTACAAATAATAATAATTATTAAATCATACTATATGATTATATATAATTACTATTAAATTATATTATAAGATTATTATTATATACTGCATAATATTATTAGTACATTAACTTTTTATTATATTATATTTTTATTTAATTTATTGATTGATCTTGGTTATTCTCAATCTCTTTCTATATTCTTCTTTTAAAATATATTTCAATGTATTTCAAAACAATTTCTAAAAATTATCTTCCCCACGATTTGATACCCGAAATCATGCATTTTACAACATTATTTTCCAATCCGATTTATAAACGAATGCTGCCATGTTGGATTCCCTTCCAGCGACAGCAACCGCTGCTTGTGACATGCCCCGGTATATCAAACTAGTTCCTTCTTTTCCTCACTTTTAAAATAAATAAAAATGTGTAACACTTTTGCAAATAAATAAAGTAAATTACTTGGTTGATTTGTCGAATCGGCCGCTTTTCTCGCCAAGTGTTTTCTCACCAAATCGATAGGCGCGCCAAATCTGGTAACCCTTCTAAATTTGTTTTCCAGTGAAGGAGAAGTCGGTTTTTTGGCGAAATTGGGCGCATGCGTAGTAGATTTCTTTAATTTTAACAGTTTTAACGATAGCGCGGGCAAGTTAGCGCTACGCACTGCTTACAGTTTAATTTTAACCAATGATATTACTATACTTTAAAAATTAACGATTCTTAATTTCTGCACATGAGCTTTTATAATGGCCGTTAATGAGGAAAAGCTCATTTCTTTGCTCGTTGGGTCAGCTGTCTTCTTTTGGCTTCGCTTTTCTGCTTTGGGAATTATTTTTACAGGTAATATTTTTATTTCTTTCTCCACATAAATTTCTAAAGATTACCATGATGTCCAGCTGATGCTGTTAGGATGAATTTGAATGAATGCATGCAAAAGTATGATGAGTATTCTGAAAGGTTTTGCCCTGTTGCCTGTGTTTGGAAAGAAAGCGGTGTTAGAATGGTGCATGAAAGAAGGTTTGCTTGCTCTCATTAAAGAATGGGTGTTGCCTGGTACCACAATCATTTCGACTGTTGGGCTTCCTACAATTGCTTGGGAAAATGAAGGTTTCCAGCATTTGAAGGTAAGCCACAGTCTGACGCTTTGTGTGTCCGCAACAGGTGCGATACCTAACAGCATTGAGGGCTCGTGGAGTGGAATCAAACGCTTCCTTTGGAAATACGCACTCATCGCACCGCTATGTGGCGAAGGAAAAATTCCCCATTCCCCTGAAAACGTCTTCAAAACGTTCTTGGCGAAGTGTTTTCCTCCTTTACAACAGGACGCCCCACCGAGCAGGAAATACCGCATGTTCGGTCGGGACATCCTCTTAATAAACATAGTTTTTAAGGTAAGTCAAAAATTTTCATTTTTTAAATTTCAAATTTTGCAGCCATTTTCAATTTCAAAAATTTAAAGTAATACGTTTTGATTATTTCCCTTTCGCCATCTTGAATTTCAGCCCGGCGCTATGGTTGTGGTAGGGTTGCAACTCCGAAAAAACAACACTAAAAACGCACCAAATTGGCAATTTTTCAAAATTTGGCGGAAAAGCGGCCGATTCGACAATTTCACCAATTACTTTTATTATTTTAACATCTATGATGGTATCTATTAAAAACAATTCACTTAAGAGTTTTCTGTATACTATCTATTAATATTCACATTCATTTATCAGTTGTCATTCTTATAATTCTAATAATTTCTAATTCTTATTCTAATAATTTCTTCTTCTATAAACTCTTATAATTTCTTCTCTCAGAATTTAAAAGAATCAATTAAAATAAACTAAAATAATGGCATATTAGATGAAAAAATATTGTCTACTGTGCATATTACATGTAATCTTTCACAGATATCTAACTACAGTGATTTGTCGGAAAGAAATGTCATCTCTTTAGTGTTATAAAATTAACAGTTCTCATAAAAAAATAAAAAATAAAAACACATCGCCAAATGCCACAATATAAACTAATAGAGAAAGCCGTTCCCATGCACATTCAAACACAGTAATAATAACAATGTGAGTATCTAATGAAAGGTTTTACACTGGAGATGTCTTTTCACTTGGCAAAATACATAATGTGAATTGTTGGTAGACAGTATAATATATCAGTAGCAAAGTTTCTTTTCATAAAAAGGATCGCACTATAATCCAGCCATAAAGAAACCTATTTCCTTTGAAACAGAAACCTTTCATGTTGACACATTACAAACAATAGTTATGAGAAAAAGTTGCAACTTTCCTTATTTTTTTTTTACATCTCTGGGAAAGTGAGACAACTGTCAAACATATCAGATTCCTCCATTTTGGGAGGCTATATTGCTTTATTTTCATCATCTATGACAAGGAACGTTTCTTGTATTATAGGTACCCTGAGTTAAATATTGATTCCCATGTAAAAAATGAAATAACAAATATTATTCTGTTTGAGGAAAAGTCAAAATTATGTATTGGATAGTTCATCAAAGCTGTTTTGCACATTATTTTTATGGTTTCTTTAATATTCAACTATTACAAAAATATAATGAAACTAAATTACATAATATAAAATCACCAATATATGTTTAAAAAAATAATATTATTAAAAATATATATACATTGTGGCTACACATTCTAACTAGAAACAAATTAGCGGACTGCGCGTTTTAAATCGAGATAAAAAATGAATGTAATGAATTTAAGAACAGGAACGAGAATAGTTTGGAACAAATCATTAAGAATAGAAATTCGACAAAATTAAAATTTCAACATTGAGAATTTAACAAGAACAAAGTTTTTAACATACCTTACTTTATTCTATGATTCGATTCACCAAAACATTGCGCGACAAAACAAACAAATCTGTTGCCAGATATTTTACATTAATTGAAATGCGTGATTGATTGATTGAATATTAACGTCGCACTGTTCAGCTATACGAGGGCTTTTGGCGACGGACCACGTAATTTTGAACCATGGTCAAGTGACGTGGACAACACCTGAGCTGGCACCACTTCTCCTAACTACCACACCACACCAACGGGAGGACGTTTCAGCTCTCGACAGATTTAACGTGCATCGTTGAAATGCGTGACAAATAAAAATAATTAAATACGGTGGAGTAGTTTCAGCTCATGAGCTAAGAAATAGGAAAACATTAAAACCAAGATTAAACGATGTGATCGAGAATTAAATTGACTAAAACTGAAAATATTTTGATCTGATTTATCTTAAAACTGAAACATAATGCATTTGGTAAGATCCTAGAACAATCCCCAGAGCTACTTTATTCATCTATACCAAAGCTTCGCAACCTTTTTATCGCTGCGGACCAGTCAACGTTTGATAATTTTACCACGGCCTAATAAGGGTGGGACGCATTGATTGTTTATAATTTAGATTGTTTTGATTTAACAGTTTTAATTTAGTTACATTTAAATATGCCTTCAGAATAAAATATAGTTAAACCAAAATTGAATAAAAGTATAAATTGATTTCCGTGGAAAGTTGCACAAATCCGAGAGAAACGCACCACTTTAAATAAAATGACAATAGTTTAATGTTCCTTCGGTGGCCCGGCACCATTTGATCAACGGACCGGGGGTTGCGGATCACTGATCTATACCAGCGGTACTCAACCTTTTTTCCCGTCAGGCCACATACATATGAAAAATATTTCACGCTATCGGCAACATGAGGATTAATAGGGGAGGGGATACTATAAGACCAAGGACTTTTAAAAAGTGGAATACTGATAAAAGTATTAATTATTTTGGATTTATTTTGAAAATACACTTAACTCCATCAAACTCAACCCACAAAAAATAGGTTTTATCTATTTTTTACCCAGTTATAGGGTAATTTCGATTTCCTTTCATCAATTATCTCAAGCCCTTCCCCCCTCTTAAAATATATTGTGGCTGCTGTAAAGATTTTTTTAAGAAAGCCAATTCATTTCTTCTTGAAAGAGACCTAAAAAAAGCAACAAATGAAAGATTCGTGATTAGAGGTATAGTAACACAAGCATTTAGCCCAGGGATACTCTATCTTTTTTCTGCTGGGCCGCACACATATGTCAGCTATTTCACGCGGGCTGCAACATGAGAATAAATGGGGGAGGAGAAATGCTTTAAGACCAAGATAACATTGGAAATTTAAAATGTGGAAAATTGATCAGAATATTATAACTCCTGTTTTGCTTTTTTTAACTATTATTTTTTTATATTTTTTATTTTTGTCATAATCAAACAGTCACTAATCTGTCTGGTTTCATTTGATTTTCAATAATATAACAAACTTCATAGGATGTCTTTGTTACCGCCATATTACCATTGACAAAACACTCTGTTGCTGTTGCAAAGATTATTCAAAAATAAACTTATTTATCACTTCTTGAAATAAATCTTCGAGGAAAAGTATCACTGAATGTGATTCCTGTTTATTGATATTTTTTAAATACAGCACCTTCGTGACAAATCAAACAATTACTGATCCATGTTTGTTTTTCACTACAAAAAAGTCAACCTCCCAATCGTCTTGAAACGATATATTTTCTTCGAATATTTTTCGCTTGCAAGATATGAAAGATAGTTAAAAATTAGTTCCACTCATAAAACTTTCGTTACTCCACTGTTGTCTGTTATCACTAACCGTAGCTGTACCAAATAGAAAAAACATATCAATTCGTACCTGTACGACACCAACAACAAAAGGCAAAATTGATATATATACTATTTGATTTCTTGACAAAGAATTTCCCACCAAATTTTTATTACAATGTTCTTAAACAAGTAAATTTCTCAGAGAAATAGGCCATGATCGGGCCTTTTAAAGACTTGGTGGCCCGCGGGCCTCAGGTTGAGTATGGCTCATCTAACCCCTCAAATGCTTATTTCCTCCCTGCTTATCTGCGATTGTTATCGCGCAGCATGTTTATGTCAGGAAGCGATACTGGCAAATAAAAAGAATCCTTAAGGCCGGACAAATAATGCTCGATTTTGCTGGAGGCATTCAAGTCTATAATCTGCAAACTAAATGGGTTACTTTTAAATTTTTGGCCTCTTTTTGAAAACCGCCGAGTTCATCGTTGGCTTAATTGAACCTAATAAAATCATCCTTGCTGTAGACCCCATGCTGTTTGGTTTGAGTATGAAATTCTAGCGGCGATATTTGTTAATGAGGTATATAATAATTATGAATTATAATAAATATTTAATCGCTAAATTTTACAACTTTTATGTTGTATTAATTTCCTGTTAAATTTTCCGTCATTTTAACATATTTGTAGATTTATTGATTTTCTAGCTTCTGAAGAACTTTAAACTAGGTGATTCATAATATTGAATTATTTTTATTTTACTCTTTTTATTGTATTTTTTACTTTGATTTGATGTAAATTTACATTTTCCTGTCATTGACTTTCTAGCTTTTGCCGTGTGATAGCTCGATTCTACTGAATTTTCAAAATTTTATGCTTTGATTGTTTATAATGTTTTAATAATCCGTTTTTTAAATTTCCAGGTTTGGGGCCCCTGGGGGGGGTTCTCGATAAAATTAAATTCCTAAGTACTTTTTCGCATCGTCAGATTTCGGTGCCCCTTTTGGGGGGAAAACTGGGCGTCAAAATTTTTTGGGGCAATTGGTATCCCCAAATTGATGCCGCACAAAAAAAGTGATAAAGCCCCCAAACTGGTCGAAAGGTAAAAATACCAATACGCAGCCTCATTAGATAAAAAAGAAAAAATTAGATAGTGTGGCTATCCTGTCAGATAACTAGGGGACCATCCTATAAACCATATAAATAAGATACTAGAACAGAACGCTTGTTTAACAATCAAACTAGTAAAACGTAAATTTGTTTAAGATTGTGTTAAATATTGTTACGAATTTTGTGTAAATAGTGTAAATAATTTGTATATATTTGAGTGTTTAATGCAGGTTTCTCTTGGGGGCCCCCCCCTGGGGGGGGCGCGATAAAGTGCGAGGGGGCGCGAGCATATGAAAAAAAAAAAAATTAAAAAATTATTTACAATGAAGTAAAAAAATACTTTCTGACATAATAAAAAAAACGCATTTACACGATATAATTTTTTTATATCATCTGGGTATTACGTCATAAAAATAAAAGCTTTACTTCAAAACCTCATATCTATCTTTGAGATATACAACCCCAAAAAAAAAATTTTATTTGATTTGGGGAATCCCATGATGAGAGATTTTTTTTTTACGTGCTCTTTTTAAATTTAAAATACTACTCTTTCCCGAGTAAAAAAAAAAACCCAGACCCATAATCAAAAAATTTTTGGGGATAAAACATCACGTTATATTATTGAAATATTGACATTAGTGTAGGCAGAGCAGAATGTATTTTCTGGGTTTAACCCCTTTGAATTTACTTGTAGGAGTTCCCCGCTCTTTTGTATTTGTTTTTCATTTGGGGGAAATTTTAAAAAGCATTTTTGCTGCGTTTTTTTCCCCCTTTTAAATATGTTTAGATTTCTAAAGCATAGAGAGCACTTTTTAAAGGGTTACTTTAAGATTTATTTTTTAGATTCCCAAACATATAACGTTTAAAGAAAAAAAGTTTTTCACAATTTTTTAGAGCATCCATATTGTATTAAATACACTTTTAATCTGGGAGCGGTCACGCCGAGCACTGAGCGCCCAAATTGGTAATTTGACAAACTGTTTAATTGTTACCAATGGCCCACACTATCCCCCCCGTTTGACATTTTTAAAGTAACAAATATATTTGTCACATACTCCCCTTTTTGGGAGTGACAAAAAGTTTTTTACAAATCTTAAGGGGATAGTTCCCGA
>BMAV01018708.1:83316-120416 GCA_019973955.1 Trichonephila inaurata madagascariensis | reverse complement strand
TTACAAACAATGCAAATATGATTAATTTAGATGTTTATAACTGCGCAATAAAAGGCCGAGAAGAATCCTACGGGATTCCTACAACCCGCCTTAGGTATTTTTATCCTTGCAATAATTATGTAATTATTGCACCCAAGTAAACTTTTAAATTTTTAATTTTTTTCTTTCTTTTTATTATTTTTCTATCTTTTACCCCACTGGACAAGCGTATTCCACTTTCTACTTTTAAAATTTTACTTATCCCCATGGGCAGCCAGCCAGAGGCTAAAACTCACTTCCACCTCCAACCAATGAAGAGCATCCACATAGCTCTCAGCCATGTATGAACATTCACGCTTGAAGATAACCGCCCCTTCTCCCGGATTCCACCGTCGCAGCAATAGCCTGCCTGCTACATCGCAGACTGTGAAATTTCCCCAGAAAGTCAAGCCCCACTTCAAAGACTCTTATAGATATGGGATTGAGGACTGTGTATCAGTCCAGATGCCCAAAAATAGACTGCCATCCACTGCGAGAAGAGCCAGAGAGCGACACCAACGCAGAGAGATGATCTAACTCCGACAGTCTCGCCAATTCCAATAGCTTCACCTGCATCTGCGCCCCGGGACTTTCAATAGCCATCCAGCTTTCGTTCCACCAGCACTTTTCCAGCTCGTTTCAACGTCGCCTTCAACATTCGGGTTTTTATTTGCGTAGCAGAACATTCCGTCCCGGCAATCCGCCGCGCCAAATTTTAATTTTTCTGACAAAAAAAATGCGTAAGTACACTGGTGTGCAAAACTTAAGCAACAGGTGGGTTTATTGCCATAACTTCACGAAAAATCATCTGAGATACATGAAATTCTGAAATGAGGGAGAGTATTATGTACGTAAAGGATGACGAAAGCATCGGAGCTGAAAAGGAATACAACGATACGGTATGGAATCAAACAAAACAAGTTTTATTAAAACGCATATATCGTGACTCATGATTGTCTATCCACGGAAGAACAACAAGCAGATGTCCTTAATATGGTATATGCCCTCCCCTTACTACAATGGTGCTTTGCACCGTCTCCGCATACTCAGAACCAGCTGGCAACATTTTTGAGGGTAGGAGTGCCCATTCCTCAATCAACATCTGTTTGAGTTGTTGGTTGTACTCCGGATGATGTGAGCGGTGGCAATACGTCTCCCCAAAGCATCCCACACATGTTCGACGGGATTTAAATCTGGGGAGCACGTTTCAATCCATTCGAGTGATATCTTCACTTTCCAGCAGCTCCTAAACAGCAAGAGTGCGATATGGCAGTGCATTGTCATCCATAAAGATGAAGTCTGGGGCCAATGGCACCTGGGAAAAAGATGCAGATGGGGAAGAAGTACTCCTCACAATAGCGATCCCCGGTTACAGACCCTCTGTCGAAAATGGAAGCTCAGTTCCCCCGTTCAGCATAATGCCAACCCAGACAAGATTTCCAGGACCACCGTAACGATGTCTCTTCCTTGATGTTACTGGATAAAACCGGGTCCCGATCTCTCCAAATCAAAACGCGTTGAGAATCGCTTCTGGTACTGAACTGACTCTCATCCGTAAAGAGAACACGACCCCTTGGATCAGTTGTCCAGTTTTGTGCTCTCTGTCCCACTGTAAACGGTGGCCATCTTTTATCGGGGGGGCAGCGTTCAGGACGGCGGGTGAAGGCCCCTTTGTGAAGGCGTCTGGCCACAGTAAAAACCCCTACACTTGTCGACCTGTTGCTGTACAGAGTTTCTGAGCAATGGCGCTTGCTGACTGCTGTTGAACTTTTTCGCCTGCAGGATGAAAATATCTGTTATCCTGCAGTTGTCGTCCCGGCGGCCACACCAACCTTCTAACAGCTGTACCTGTGGTTTGGAACGCTTTCCAATCGCGCGAAACGACACTTTTTTTGATTCCGAATCTGCAGCTACACTGGTGACAGTACGCCCCTCCTCCAGCTTCCGATCATTTTTCCACATGTGAAGTCATCCAAAAAGATTTCTTCTAGCCATATTTCACGAACTGACCCACTGGCACTTGCAGAGAATATGGTGAATTGCGTCTCCGTCCTTCATTTCCATTCACTGTTGAGCAGCGCGCGCCGACATCACGCGTTTTGCGTACGCTCACATCCTTCTGACGTTTTGTTCCTGATATTTGCATACGCATGACGTTTCTACTGACTTACGTGTTCCCTCTACTGATCTACAGACCTCCTTTTCTGCAATTTCATGGCTATCTACTAAATTTTTACATTGTTGCTTAAGTTTTGCACACCAGTGTAAATAGTTATACGATTAGCCGTTATTGTCAGGGCCGATTCTAGGGTATCGGTCGCCCCCCTAAAGAACTTTTCATATTTTGACTAATACTTGACGTTGGCATTACAAACTCATCTACTTATATAAGAATAAAAAGTAAAACACATTAATAACTCAAATAAAATTTGAAGTGCAAAACTTCCTTTTTTGACCAGGTATATAATGAGTTATAATAGCGACAAAATACTTAAACAAAATAATAAACAAACAAAAATATAACCTTTAAAATAAAAATATTTTATAATTATAAATGCAAAACAACAGAATTTACTCAAAAAATACAATATAATAAAAATAAATACCCTAAGTCACAAATCTCGTGAAACGAAAAGTACTTAAATCAGTCCTACTAAGATTAAGAAATAAACTATACCGTAAAATCCGGTGTATAACGCGCACTTTTAAATTAAAAATTTACAGGTGTGCGTTTTTTAAGTCGGGTATAAAAATGAGAGCTTTATATAAATATATATATAGAGAGAGAGAAATATACAAAAAGATAAGCCTAGAAAAGAAAAGACTTTTGCATATATCGAAATACTGTTTCTGTGAAAGAAATAATATTCCTTATGAACTTAAAGGGTTGAATTCTGAAAGTACACTATTTTACTAAAGCTTGGAATAATACTCGAATAAAGGACTTCAAAGCAAAAGATCATTGCGCACATGCATTTCAGGTTTCTTCGTAAAAAGGGGGTGCGTGTTATACGGCGAATATGTGTAGGGGCACGTTATACGCCAGATTTTACTGTAACTATAAAATAACTTTTCTGGCTTTCTGAGAAAGAAATTTGTTAATAATTTCGATTAAATCAGTTTTTCCTGAGATTCAGAATTTACACGGAAAATTTATATATCGTTTTACACACTATTTATAAACGTAGAAAGGAACTCTTTATATGACCATTAATAACATTTTACGGTTTTTTGCTTACTCACGACCGGGGCCCCTGTAGCTAGGGGAGAGTATCATTGATACTGGTCCCCTGATAAGGCAGGCTACATCCCTGATGAGAAGGAATGTTCCTCAGAATTTGAAATCCATTCTTATTTTTCTCTAACTATGTTATGCTATCGGGAAACCGGGACTTATTTTGATTTTTCAATAACTATTTAAAATTCAGCATATTTAAGCAACTTATTATAAGTTTTGTTTTGAGAAATTCACAAAAAAATTTGCTTGATCGGAAGAATTATAGGCTGCCTGCGGCCACCCCCCTTGTTTCGGCCGCCCGCGTGCAGTGCACGCGCTGCTCACCTGCTAGGATCGGCCCTGGTTATTGTTTACTTGATAATCACGTTATAATCGGCAAATTATCGCAGCGCCCTCTGGGGATGAATTGACTCCATGGTGCGAAGAAGTGAAGCAGAAATCATGTAAAGTTAAAATTATTTCTGCCAGTTCTTACTCTTCCACACAAAGATAAGAATTTTCTACATAAACATCAATAAATTTGCACAATACATTAATGTTGCTGCAAGGTCTGTTTTTACTGGTTGAGAATATTTCAGAGAAGAAAAGAAAACAGGCTGATCAGGATATCTCCGGATAAGAAGCAGTGCCGATTTAAGCTCATTTCGGGGTCCTTGGCACTGGTGGGAGAGTGAATATTAACGTCGCACTGTTCAGCTACACGAGAGCTTTTGGCGACGGACCGCGTAATTTTGAACCATGGTCAAGTGACGTGGACGACACATAAGCTGGCACCACCTCTCCTAACTACCACACCACACCAAAGGGAGGACGTTTCAGCTCTCGACAGATTTAACGTGCATCGCACCCCAACACGGTGGGTCTTTAGTGGTAATGGGCTCGACAAGGCCAGCCGCGATCCGATAACTTGACCATTCGGCTACCGCGGCCACTTGGCACTGATGGATTGAAAGTTATAACCAGAAAATATAGTTAAGTTAAGCTTTTTCGGGCCTCTGCCCCACAAGCGCCCACTGGATAAACCAGCACTGTCCAGAATTATTTTACCTATAGACTGGAACTTTTCAAAGCATATTCGTTTTGTTGAGGAGAGATCCGCCAAGAACGGATTTTTGCAAAAATTGGATTTAGAAGGGGATGAGGAGGATGCCATAAATAAAAAAAATGGTGCGTGGAATGCCATGCGATAGAAGTGAAACTTTTTTGGCGACGTTGGAACATTGATTATTTGCTCTAGTATTCGAAACTGACAGTGTACATGTCTCAATCGCCTGATTTGCATGAAAATTATTCGTGGTGAATTGAGTCTTTCTGATACCAAATCCAAAATAGGAAGATATGCTGGAATTTCTGGGTATACAAAACTAACATATTTTGATAAATTTGGAATACTTTTCCTACTTTAACTTTGTCGGCATTTGTAACATTCTTTAATGTCTTCTAAATTAATTTCCGGAAAAATATTTTTCTGCTCAGCAACAGGCGTTCTCAAATCATCTCTAAACCATAATCTATCACAAATCGAACACCCGTGACCGAAAAATCTTTGTGAGCATTTTTATGGGTGAGTGAATATATTAACGGCGCACAGTTCAGCTACACGAGGGCTTTTGGCGACGGACTTCGTAATTTTGAACATGGTCAAGTGACGAGGACGTCACCTGAGCTGGCACTCCCTCCTCTCCTAATTACCACGCCAACGGGAGGACGTTTGAGCTCTCAACAGATTTAACGTGCATCGCGCCCCTACACGGCGGGTTTTAAGTGGTACTCGGCTCGAACTCATGACATGCCAGCCACCATCTGATACCTTGACCACGCATTTTTATGGAAATCATAGTCTTTGTAACATAAGATAGATTTTATTATCGATTCACATGCATCAGTTCCAACACGCACTAGACTTGTTGAGGGTTCTGTAGTCGACGGCACAGGGTGGTTCACAAAGTCCGTATTAATTTGTGCTGTCATTATAAGAGTCTCAATAGCATTCCCATCCCTTTAACTCGGCATTAAGAGAGTATTTTGCAATGTTTTTTTCCATGTTCTATATTCTCTCATGCACTTTGATCAAGATTTGGCACTTGATGAATTTGCACTATTTTTCTGTTTTTTGTCACTTTTTCGACTGGACGCTGCTAGTTTTTCTTTCACGAAACTCTTTTCCTCTTAGTGCATTTGATTTAATAATAATTCAACGCAAATGAAAATTAAAGAAATAAATTAGCCACCCAACACATCGCCATGTAGCCAACAATCTAAAGAAAATTTCAAAAAGGCACGCTTTTGCTGTGAGAGCTATTTTGTCCACACCGTAATGCTCACATTGCAACTGATACGACCGTTGATAATGTTCCCGCGTCTGGGAGAAAAGGACCCCTAATCGGAAGGTGGGCAAGCTGACCAGTCGGAGACGTAGGCAATTATCCAACTTTTTCACCGATATGACGCAAGTCACGTGGTGTCCCCGCGGCGTCCCTCCCCCTTTTCCTCCTCTCGCTCTCCTTACCATGCCGACGATTCGGGGAGGGGGGTGAGACTACTTCCGTTCGCTTTTTCACTGTTACGCAAAACTGGGCAATTTTCTCATTCACTCTCGAGCGCAAAGAAGTTTCACTTAAAAAAAAAAATCCGCTTTTGAAAAAGTATGTTTCTTTTGTTCACAGTTACGACGATCCGTCACGGCAATATTTAACATCCGACAAGAGCTTGAATTAATATTAAATAAAGCGTCAAAATTTGATATCGATAACCACCACTAGATGGTGCCACCATGAAATGGCTCTCACATTTTGGGGGCTCGCTGTGTCTTCAAAAGCTTAGTTGCCGAAATGCAGCAGCTCTTTAGGGGAAAAAAATGTTTCGCGAAGATCCGCTAAAAACTGGTTAAATGGAAATCGATCCCTCACCAGGGTTACGAGGGCGTTATGGAACCAAAAAAAAAAAAAAAAAAACGTTTTAGAACTATGGCGCTAACTTTGAAATTTGGCAAACATATTACTTTTGAGTAGAAATTTGCTAAAAAGGGTTGATTTATACTTTGGACTTATATACTTTTTATAACTTTGAATACCAATAAAAGGATTTTATTTGGTATTTTTAGAAATATTAACTATTTTAATTGCTTTCAAAGTTTTTTTTTCTTGCAAGATTGAATCTAATCAAATTTCAAAACAGTTATAAAATCTTTTTTGTTTAAAATTCGATGTTTTTTTAGAGCAAAATAGTCAGTTTCCTTCAGGAAGTGTGGCAACAAAAGGTATAGAATAAAAAGTTTTGGCGGTTAAGAAATGAAAAGAGAGAGGAAGAAAAATTACGGTAAAAAATTAAACCTATTCTCGTTACTTAAAAGTAAGGAATGTTTCCCATTTGAACGGCCGTTGCAATTAATTGGTCGTGCTCGCGAACGGATGTTTCTGTCGAGTGAATACCCAAGTTGCTGCATATTAAAGGCCTTATCACACGGGTACGTATTTGGAGCAATTTTCCTTTAAAGTAACCTTTTGATCACTTTCTACCCAGTTCCCATACTCAACGGCTTCGAACAACTTTTTCATAGCGAGCTGAAAAAATTGCTCGAAATTCCAGCCAATGGGGTTCTTCGTCTCCTAACGACAAAAGCAAAATCGCAGCCTTGGCTTCATTAAACGAATTAGAAATAGAGTATAAAATTTTAAACAGAATGCTCGTGACCGTCAACAAAAGCGCGAACGGTATAAAAGAAATAATATTGGATGTTCGTTTTCTGAAGCAAAAAAACCAGCGAGTAATTTTTTAATGTGAATATAGGGCGTAACGTCATAGCGTAAGATTTTACTTACGGCAACCCTTCCCCCTCACAGCTGCTCGAAAAATTTCTGGAAACGATTGTTCATAAGCGACTCAAGTTGTTCCAGACATGCGTGCGGGAATAGGCCTTAAATCTGTCACACATCCGAATGCTCATCATGTGATAGATGTTGGTTCAAGATCCTTAGCTCCAGTAGACCTTCGACGTCTCTCTCTCAACAAAGAAATAAATCATTCTTCTGAAATGAAACCAATTTTATGTGCCGCAGCCAAACTTGCGCTTCGTGAATTCCAAATTCCTCCGCGTTATTCAATTCCTAACTATTAACTCACACTCTCTATATATTTATTTATCTTGGAATTTTCAATCGTTCATAAAATACATTTTAAAGCGCTCCATGGAGCTGAAATTTTATATGCACGATTATTTTGGATGACAATACAATAATTTAATTGTAATTAATGAAAATTAACAGATTAAAACTAATTATTTAAAGAATTACAGATACACAGCCACGTTGGCGACCCTTTTGCCGACTTGCGTCAAAACTCGAAAAGGTTTTTTTTCTCACGTTTTAAAGCATTCAGTTAAACTGAAATTTTCTTCACGCGATTGTTTTGGATAACCATAAGATACTTTAATGATACTGAATAAAAATGAATTACCACTTAATGTTGTAATTCTGTTCTATGTATATACATATTTATATTGATTGTAACTATTTAATAAAAAGTAGCTATAAAATAAAAATTTTCTTTGTTGATCTAAGTAGGAATTGACTTTTTTTTATATTACTTGTTTTTTACAAAACCTTCGTTAACTAAAGTATAGAAACACACAAATAAATGGGGTGTTCCAGTCATTTCTTTAATTTTCCTACATTTCAGGCATTGGATAATGAAATCAAACAGCACTGAAGGGAGCATTCCATAAGCATGCATAGATGAATATTTCAATTTTATTCAATATTTCATTATCAACCAGAATAAAAATTTGGTTTATTTTTTTCTTTTATAAAAAATAATTTATAGAATCGACCCCATGGCACTTCTGATTTTAAAATAGAGAATAATGTGATAGGGGAAAATAAATAAATCTCATTTTGTTTGTGTAACCAGAAAAATTTCTTGACTTCACTTTATCTTATGTTCACTATAATTTTAAAATATAAACACACAAGGAGCGAAGTAATTGGGAAAAGATCAGCATTTTTTTTTTTGTTTTTTGTATCATCTTGAAAATCATAAAACCTAGCACTAAAAGAATCTTGAAAAAATGGTTATTAAATTTTTAAATCTCTCATAGCTCGGAACATGATTAATTTTAGTAGATAGTTCCAGCATTAATGTGAAATATGTTAATCTTTTTCTGCAAAATCAAGACAAAAAAACAAAAGTTTGTTCATAAAAGATGTATGACCAACTAGGGTAGGAAAAATGCTATCCTTTCTCTGTAATCTTAAAGTTTAATTATTTTAATGTCCCATATTATCGGTAAGAAAAACTCTAAATCCCATAGCCTTCATTCTTGAATAGAAAGCACTCACTAGGTAGTTCAATGTTCTCTTCCAGGTACTTCAAAATACGTTCCCTCAAATTCCAAAATCTCGTTAGTAAGAAAAGCCTTAGAATGTCAGCTCACACAAAAGGGCAGGTGCATTCTCTACACAATGAGTTTCTATTGTATAACTCATTTAAATGTATTTAAAATTAAAGGCTTTTTCTCTGAGACAACTGCATTTCAATAAAATTGTTATTATAATTTTTTCAAATTTCTCATTAAGTACTCGCGTGCCACGCCTATTTTATTTTAATGCTTTCCAATAAAAATTCTTACTTATCACCAATGCTAAAAGTTTTCATTACTTACATAATTTTAAATCACAACAATCAATAATATAATTTTGTATAATGTAATTTTATATCATAAAAAAAAAAGAAGAGAGAACTGAAATTTAAATATTAGTTCATCAAAAATTGGTAAGATTAAATTAACCAAAAAACTAGAGAAAATAAACAGTTAACTCTTTGCTTGGTTTTCATTTAGGTAGGTAAGCTAAGTTTTGTAATTGAAATGATGAGACATAGGGTCAGTCTGGACCAATGTCAAGGAATATGTTCAATCACTTCTATATTGTTGTGTAGGTAAATGGTTTTTTAAGTATTCATTTATTGAACATTTCTAGTTACCTATTTCTGAAATTTGAATCGAGATCAAATAAAAATCTAAATCAAAAAAATTATCTTCCTTAGGAAATCTAAAATTAGCAAAGTTCCTTTTACAAAAATTTTTTTTTGTCAATAATCTACACAACTTTTAAAAAGTCTTTGGTGCCCAGAACAAAGTTAGACTACTAAATACAAATCTGGTTATATTAGGCTCTTGTGAATAAAGGTATCAAATAAGTTTTAAAAAAAAGTCCCAATAATAAATAGGGATTCGAATTAAGTAAATAGAAGATATGACTCTTCTCCCCTCTCCTGGCAATGATTACAATGTATAGAAATGTAGGAAGTGTTGAACCAGTTTAGAATCATCCCTAAATGGGTCATCTTTTGAAATAACTTGTCAAGCTGCTTTAATTAAGAGATATTTTTCTTTTTATGAAGCTTCAAAGTTAGGTGACATCATTTTCTTAAACTGGCTGAAAATATACTAATTTTAGATAAACCAGCAAAAGTTTTGGCTACATTTGTGACTGTGATTAACTTGGAAAGATCTCTCAATTTAGTGAAAAAATCACAGCAGAATTTGAAGTCACAGTACCTAACGATGTGATGAAAGGTATGAACAGAGGGTGTTTTAAAAATGAAGATTCTGGAAATAAAAAAATTATTTATGATTGTTATGCATAGAAAAGAAAACGTGTTGTACCATTTTGGAATCTTAACTAAATGGACCAACTCGCCTGGGGATGTGTGCAATAGTTTTCTTTTATATGGAGATTTAAAGTTAGGTGACATCTTTTTGGCAAACCCCGACTCACACAAACTATGTTAGTTTAAACTAAACTAGCAAATGTTTTTGTCAGACTTGTGACTGTGATTAATGGTATGTAAGCTGACCTTAGTAAAAAAATCACTGCAAAATTATGAAGTTTGTGGTCACAATAGCTAATGATGTGAAGAATGTCAATTTTACACATTTTCAAGAGTGTGCTCATCACTTAACAAAGCATTAGAGAATTTTTAAAATTTTTCCCAGAACAGATATGACTTTCACCTTGAGCCTGCTTATCATAAAGTTTCGGGACAATCTGTATAAGCATAAGAAGAAAGGAATGCTTCAGAATTGCATATGTTATTATTATGAATTTTGTGTAAATAATTTGTATTTGGATGTGTAATGCATTTATATCACTATATGTTATATTTATTGTAATATTCACAAGCAACGTCGTCCCTTATGTTATAATGGTGATTCAATTGGAACTTGGTGAAATCTTGGCAATAGAGCCAAGTTGGTATCTATTTTGGTGACCAAGTTGGCCGGCAATTTGGCGACCATGGTGAGTTCAGAACCCTCTGGATTCTTCTAGAAATTTGTGGAAAAATCCACTAATTTCACAATCTGTGAAGCAGGCGGATTTTTCTCAAAGTTTCCGCCGAATCTATAAATAGAGCGTTGCCCACCGAAACAAGTCAGTCTTGTTTCAACCAGCAATAAAAAAAAATAGCCTTGACCATGTTTACCGATTAGCTCGGTTATGCTTGTGAATAATCTTCTACACGCATGTATTTTAAACACTGATAATTGTGTTTGAGTGCTGTTGAAGGTCTGAAGACCTTCTAAGATTTATATTGCTGTTAAATCCTGTATTTAAAGGATTGGATTTCTGATAATAAAGTCCCATTGCTCTTAAAGAATTATATTGTACTTTGTGACTGATTTGCATAAAATCATTGAATCCCAATCAACGTAGTATGATGGCTCTTTAAATGAGTATATGTAGTATTTGTTTAAAGTAAGTAAGAGTTTTATTTTTACCAGAGCATTGTGTTTAGGTTTGCAGACTAGCTTTTTAATGGATAAGTAGATCTTCTAGATGAAGTTTTCTTTTTTTACTGTTACAAAGTCAAAGCATCAAAAATGTTTAACTGAACAGCAGCAGAAATGATTGAAAATATTTCAGATACTGATTCAGAAATGGACTCAGAGTGCAGTAATAGTAACAAATAATATATTCTGATAGTTCAGTTGATTACAAATCTGATTATGATGACATTTAGGACATTTGCATGCCATCAAAAAATACCTCTCCAGGGTCATCCACAAAAGAAAATTTAGTTTTCATTTGTTTACATTCCTGCAAATACCCTCCAAAATAACAAAGAATTTATTTAGAGTGCAATAATTTTAAAGCAGGACTGTGTGTACCATTCTTGTTTTCAAAGTTTCCTTACTAAAAAAGATAATTGAAGCGACATACTTAGTTTTCAAATGTATAATGTTAAGTCATTAAATGGTAATCAAAAATGTGTGAAAAATATATTTAAACAAGAAATAGCTTATGTAAACAAAGTATATAAATACAAAATATGTAAAGCATACACTGTTTATATAATCTACAGAGCATTATATACATTCAACAATGCATTCATTTTTCAGTATTTTCATGGATTTCAGCTTAACTGAAAAAAAAAAACAACAACTTCTGGCCTTAGCAGCATGCACACCTTAGTGTCTTTCATTCTTCATCCCAAAAGGGTTTATGAAATATTCTTGAAAACCTTTAATTGTTCATAACATATGCTTGTTTGAGACAGACCAACACAGATGAACAAAGAGCCATTTACACTTCATATCCAAAATTGCACTTCAGGTTTTACTAAATAAACATATACAGTATACTCAATGAATTATTTAGTTACAATGCTGCATTAAATCACTGAATTCTGAGAGATAAAATACAAGAGAAAAAAATACTGGTCATGAAAGAAAAAAAAAAGTACAATTTGATGAATATTTTAAATATTCAGGTAACAGTATGAAAGTTATATGTATTTAATACATAAAACAAAGAAAAAAAAATAATTGCAAATCATGGAAAAAGTTTCATCAACACTTATTTTGAAAATATTAACAAAACAATGAAACCAACCAGAACACACATGTCACACACAAGCATCTTTTTTTAAATTTACAAATTGGTACAAAGTGAAAAAAAAAAAAAAATTAAAGCATCCATTAATGATTTAATGAAAAAAACACATATACACAGTAAGATGAGTACTTTACACTGAATGAGATAAGTAATGATCAAAGTAAAAACAATGAATATAAGAAATCAAATAATCAAACTGATGGATGATTTCTTTGAACATGTCCTGTCCAAACTTGAAATCATGTGACATTTCCTTCTTTGTGTTTTAAGCAGTGAAGCCATATCCCTGCCAAGTCTTGACGAATGCTTTCCATCATTTCTGCAGTTCGATTTATCCTAAGCCATAGTAAATTAAATCAAGTCATTCATCATAAATTAAAAGAGTAGACAAGTCAACATAATACATTAATCTTAAAAGCAAAATAAATCTCAGCACCCTCATCAGATTGTTTATTAAAGTTGCACTTTTAAAGTGACACACAAACAATATTTGAGCTCTCTAGCCCTTCAATCTCCCCATTTCCATATAACATCAACATGAAGACTTTGATCCTCAACAGATTTATAATACACTTCCTTCAGAAGATTGCCGATGTTAATAAAAAATACAACAATTTATTTTCTCAAAAACACTTCTGTTTTATAAATTAGTAGACCAATTTTGCTGCAAATTTCACCTACCTGAACCTCAGCAATAGTGATAAATCTAAAAGCCATTGTATATAAAGAATTTTAAAAAAAAATTGAAGTTACAACAATATACTAAACATAATTCAAACAAATGTAAAAATTACTTAACATTTTAAGAAATTTTTTATGGATAAAATTAAATTAACACTTTACTTTTATAAATTATGACTTTAAATTTTAAACTTAAAATTTTTTTTATAGAAAAATAATAAATATGTCGATAGGAGTAAATATAGCTCAGGAGATATTTAATCAAAATTGTCTTTTTATCTATTCATAAGTGCTTGCTCTTTTATAGGAAAATATTATAGAATTTACAAAAATAAGGAAAGTGAGAAAAAATATACCTAATTAAATCAATAACAAAGTAATACAAAAATCAAGAAATTGATTCATAAACAAGCATAATTCAAAAAATATTTGTTAAAAAAGCTGGATTTTCAGCAGTAATTAGAAATTAATTCAAATTTTAGTCATTTTAATTAATATAATGAAACATTTATCCAAAACATAGGTAATGTGAAAAAAAATTAGTTGCTTATTTTTGGATTTTATTGTACAGTTATGACAACTGTGTGTCAATTTTTCTACATTGTTTTTAACCTCTTAATTCATTTATTAAGTATAATATAGTATTAAAATTCCCTTTTCCCAGCTTATCATATGCCAGTTATGTTCTGGAAGACAAATTATATACAGGCAGCCAGTGGCTGAGTGGTAGTGTATAGTGCTTTCATGCCACAGGTCTAGGGTTCAGACCCTGGGCTGGGCAAGGACTCAGCCTTTCAACTCTTCAGTGGGTTGATAAATGAGTACCAAGCCTGCTTGGAAACTAAACACTGGGGTTTTTGAGTCAGCTTGGCCCCCTGACCAAAATATCTGCTCATGCACCTCAATGCCCAAGGTCACAAAAAACTGAGATGGGCACAGTAGGCCTTGGCCCTCCAGGGCTGTTGTGCAACTTTTAGTTTATTTACATGGGCAATACATACTTTTGCATAGATCAGGGTTTGTGGATTTTATACAATCAGTTCCAAAGAACAAAACAGTGTTTCTAGAATGATGAAATTTATAATAGAAAAATAATCCTTAAAATGCAGCAAAATTTGCACAATAAATTATAGAAGGTTCTCAATCTTTTCCAACACTCAGACACAATTATCAGTGTCTAAAAATATAAGTAAGTACCATTAAAGTTTATCTGCAAAAAACCACTCACAAGTGAACTCTTCAAAAGCTGAAGTATTACTGACTCAGTTTCGGAAGGTGAGTACTATTAATAGTTTGTGTGGCTACCTTTCAGCACTTTCTCGTAAAATCTGCTTACATCATTGTGATGCTACAGATTTCTCCAGTAATGTCCAGAACCATCCATCGGAGCATCTCAGAGGGTCAGATGCAGTTCTAAACCCTTTGGGTGAGCTCGATTCTCTGGAGTAAGTAAATATGATCGCCACCAAAAATCATGCCAACTTGGCTGTATTACCAAGTTTCAATAGAAACGCCTTACAACGTAAGGGATGGCGTTGCTTACGAATATTACAATTTTTATCATAAAATAACTATAACAGAAAGTAATATAAACACATTATCCAGATATAAATTGTTAACACTATTTTAAGATGAAATTATTTAAGACAAAATTTGTAACAATATATATTCTTATTAAGATCCTCGTCTAATTTTTGTCTAACAAAATTACATGAAACACAGAAAAACTTTTAATGTAAGATATAAAGAGATCATTTTTTGTAATCTTCTTTTATTGATATAAAAAAAACAACCAGAAAAGTTATTTACACATAGAAAAGGATCCTAAGCTATTGCTGTTTAACTATTTGTAAAATTCAAAATTTGTTTATACTTAGAAAATATATAAATATTGCATGGAAATTAGAAAAATATAAATAGCATGTTTAATAAACATATGTTCTCCTTTTAGATTTGGATAAGGGGAAAGATAAATCATCAAAGGGAAAAAAAGACAAACTTATACAACATAACAAAAACAGACACAAAAATGAGCAAAGTTCAAAAAAGCACTCTGATTGTCACCTTTTTCCAGTTTGCGAATCATAAACTGTGATATTCTTTGCATATTTTGAGCTCCAAATCTCATAACCATCTTTGTACTCAGCAAACACTTTGCCATTAATTATCTGGAAGAAGAAGAAAATAACTGCAGGAAATCATTGCATTGTGAATGAAAATGCCAGTTGAAACTTTAATAAAAAATGAAACATTTTGATGACTTCTTTTTTAATGGTTTTATTTAAATAATAAAGATAAAAATATTGCAAACACAGAGCGAATGGGCACACAACCTCCTTTCCTTCATTTTTACATTCTGCCGAGGTAAGTAAAATATGCACCAAATAATTTATAAAGCACCATCTAGTGACATACATGAACCCTAACATACTCCCCTAATCAAGAAATTATTCTTGATGTAGAGGAAATTTACAAAGTTTATGAATTGGTGTTTTAAAGAGACTTTAACAGTTCTAAGTGTTACTACTCTTGCCACACCATTCTTACCTGGATATATTTCAATTACCTTACCTAAAAGCCAGATTGCTGGAGGAATATTATCCTCCTTGTCAATTATAATTTCTTCAATTTTAGAAGAAATTGAGGAGATTTGCACTTAATTCTATTTTGCAAAGTACTTAAACAGTCAACTTTTCACTTTCTCTGAAAGCCCAATTTCATTTTTTGAACAATATCCCAACAGGAACATAGAGAAATTTTATCATCATTGATATGCTCAGTGGAAGAGGTAAGAACCTTACCTATGAGAAGGAGTTAAAATATTTAGACTGTCTGGATCATTATCACAATGTAAAGAGACTAGAGGTCTTGAATTAAGAATTATCCCTATTTGTGTGTGTGTGTGAGTTAACAAAATGCTGAACTCTTCAAAAGTTAAATTAGAGCTACCAATAACTCTTTTAAATGGAATTTAACACACTCTCCCTTAACTCTAGTTTCCACAATCCTTCAAAATGAGGACTCATTGGAGGGCTAAAATGGCACTCTGTATTAACTTGGGGTAAAAAATAACAAAAGTGGTGCAATAATCCCCATGAATGTGCTTAGGTGTTTTTCTTCCAGCACAAAAGCGTTTCTCAATGGGGCAATAAAAAAGTCAGATCCATCACTAGCTTTAAATGTAGAGATGTGGTAGCAAAAGAGAGAAAAACAGCCTTAGTAGCCTTAGCTTCACTATCTCTATGTCTTAAAATATTGAAAGATCCAGCATAATCTAAGCCATAAACAGAAAATGGCCTACAGAAAATTACTTTATGAGCTGGTAATCCCCTATCAACTGCTTGGATATAGTTGCTCAAAATCTACAACATATAGTATATTTGTGAATACATTTTTTACACCGAAAATCCAATAAGTTTAAGAATACCTAATATATTACATCCAGCATGCAAATATGATAGAAATTTACAATTAAATTACAAATCTCATACTGACTTGGCAAAATAATTAGGTGCTTAGCACTCTATTGGAGGGAAGGCTTTTAAATCGGGATGATTTGTAGGTTAAGGGGTCTCAAGGGTGTTCAATTTCTCTAGAGGTCTGAAAATACAAACAATTTTCAAACAAATATAATTCTTTTAAATTAAAATTAAAATCTTTTACACATTATTTATAAGGGAATGGGGCTTCAGAAAAGTATAAAATGCTTAAAATATAATCATAATTTAAAAAATTATAAGCATATGAAAATAAGAAACTTTTCTATAAGAAATATTTATTAAGTTTTACATTGCGCATGCTATTTTCTAAAATAGCAGTTTTAATTACTAGCTATAAGTTGATTTATAAAGTTAAATGTATTCTTACACTGTAGCTATTTTATATAAATAGAATAACTTTCATATTTTAATAAGTAAAAAAAAATAGTTTTTAAAAAAATATTTAAAAAATTGCAATATTTTACAAATATTTTGAAATACAAAAGATATATAATACTAAAATTAGGTAGGGTTTGAAGAGTATGATGCATTTTATAATTCTATAAAGTTTTATACATCAGAGGTTTCTATTTTAGAAAATAGCATGCACAACAAAAAAATACTTAATATTTATTATAAAATTTTCATATGCTCATGATTTTTAAAATTTTTATTATATTTTAAAAATTTTATACTTTTCTGAAGCCCCATTCTTTTATAAATAATGTGTAAAAGATTTGAATCATTTAATTTAAATTTAAAAGCTAAAATATTTACAACTCTTTCATATACAATACAACACTCAGTCCCAGAATCTAATAATGCTTGGCAGATAAATGATTCATTACTATTATTGTTACAAAATATTTTTATATTTGCTGCGGGGAGAAAAGAAAGACTTAATTCACAATTCACCGAAGCCCCAGATTACATCTCATACGTAGCAAAATAATGAAATCAAAGATAATCCAATTTTTTACTCAATTTAATTCTAGGCACTTAAATACATAAGTCCCCATAAAAATTAATATACGAATTAATTATCAGAAATATTGTTCAAAGTAATTTATTTGATCTTGTCGGGGATGCCTTTACCATGATGATGATCTGTTCTCCATTGGTTTTATTCAAACAATAAAAATATCGCTAACACAGAGCAAATGGTGCATACAGCCTAGTTCTTTCCTTTGTTTTTACATTTCGCCTGGGAAACATGATACACACATAATAATTTGAATAGCGCCATCTAGCGACGTACATGAACCTTAATACATTATATAATATAATATTGTTTTGAAATTAGAGAAAAAAACAGGTTGTAATTTTGACTTGAGAAACAAGCACATAGTATCAATACTTTAAATATTAATTTCATATTTTTACCATTTAAAATAAAACCAAACCATAATTCAGGTGTATTCTGATTTGTGGTATATTCAAACACATTTACCAAACTACTAAGGTTGTCTTTGCATAATGTTAAAGAATCGGATTTAAACTCAGAGCTTTTTTTCGGACAGTTAATAATAATGCTTTAACATTGGTATTTTAAATATTTTATTATATCGGTTGTTTGTTGATTGAATTTGCTTTTTTTCTTTTTCTAGAACAAAATATGTTTATTATTTTTTATCTTCTATATCATAATGATTTTTCATTTTATATGATTAAGCAAATAATATATTTACGGAATGTTTTCTAAATTTTTAATACTCTATACAAAAAATAAACGTAAGAGCTATAGCACCCCAAATTTAAATGAATATTGGCATTAATAAATTAACCAATGTTGGGAATTTTTGAAGATTTAATTGCCACATGAAGTGCAATAAATTTTTAATCCATGTTTTTGTAATTTCCAAGCACATCAAACCATCTAATAAATTTAATTTAATTAATTAAAATCAGACTATTTTTCAAAGTGCTGACATTTTGGATGTTTTTAACTCAATTTAATAAGATTTTCTTTTTTAAATAAAAAATTAGTAACAGCATAAAATATTTTAAGAGAGGATTTTTGAACTTCTTGAGAGACAATGTCTTTTGGGCCTGGTGTAGGCTCTCCTACATCAGGGGGATAAGCAACAGAAATGCCATGATGCATGAGCTTTTCAAAAGTACACATTATATTTTAAAAAAATATTACATCACAACAGTATATGCAGTTTTTCAATTTGAATTGACCATTCTTAAACTGGTGGATGGAAATCATAAATCATATTTTGGAAAGTACTCCATGTATTACAATAAGTGATACATGAATGTAAAGAGAAATATACCAAGTTTATTCCACTAATGATCACAAAACATCACTGTGATTGAAATCCAAACATGGTGACAATGACAGAGAAGAGTTTTTTCATATTAAGAGTATGCACATTTTTTTTTCAGTTATTTTGGTGCAACATGCATTTAGAAATCGCTTCAGAAAAAAGGCACCAACAAACAAGAGCACTCTGCAAGGGTATCAGCAATGAAAGGAAACAGGTTGCTGGTATAAAAAGAAAAGTAGCATCTGGCCAAGCCTCTCAGAAGATGCAGTAGAGAGGGTGAGTCAGAGTTTTGTTTGCAGTCCACAAGAATTGCTGCCTGTAAACTTGGGATGCCTCAGAAAACGGTATGGAAAATTTTACAAAAAAAAATTAAATTTCAAGCAATATCATTTGTAATTGACACAACAAATACCAGAGGATGACAAAATGCATCAATTTGACTACTGTTTTCCCATGCAGGAGGAATTGGAAAGTGAAGATTTCACGAATAAATTGATTTTTTCAGGTGAAGCAACCTTCCACTTATCAGAAAATGTAAATAATCCTAATGTCAGAGTGTGGGGAAGTGAAAATTCTCATGACATTGTACAGTTTACTAGATATTCACCAAAAGTCAATTTTTTTTTTGTGTAATGTCACAAGAAAAAAGGTATGGGCCATTTTTCTTTGCTGAAAAAACAGTAACAGATGACAATTATCTGGATATGTTACAAATATATTTATTTTCACAACTCCTTCTAGGCAGTGCAGATTTTGTTTTTCAGCAAGATGGAGCACTACCTCATTGGTCTTTTTAGGTACATTGTCACTTGAACCAGAAGGTTCCACACCATTGGATAGGGAGTGCGGGTGACAGTGAATAACACTTAATCACATGGCCCCTGAGATCCCCAAATCTAATGCCATGTTTGTTTGTTTTTTGTGGGGTTACGTCAAAGACATTGTTTATGTACCATCTCGCCCAAAACACAGCTTGAAAAAAAAAAAACCAATAAATTAGTGCAGCATTATGAAGCAATGATACAGCGATGCAACAAAATGTAAGAAACAAACTGGATTACAGATTGGACGTATGCTGTGCAACAAGAGGGATTTAAATCGAACATCTGCAAATGAAAGGAAAAAAAATTTGGTATGCTTCTCTTTACATTCATGTGTCACTTATTGCAATATGTGCAGTAGTTTCGATAATATGATTTTTTAAAATCAGGCCCATCATTTGTATTCAAACTGTATTTTTCACTTTCTTACGTTAGATAAATGTCAAGCACTCATTTTGAATTTCAACTGCATGTTGAAATTTATACTGGATGCTTTTAATGGATATGAATTTGACTGTGAAAAGATCTGATAACAATACATCAGATATTTCATTTTGGAAAAAAATTTCCTGAGAGATTCATTTAGTTAAGACTGCTATGCAAAAATGATCTACAAAGAAAGACGTAAGCATGCAAAATTTCCCAGCTTCGTTTAGATACGATTAGTGTGATTCAAAAACATTCATGTCACACATTTCTTTCAAGAATTATCACATAAATCCAAAAATTCAAATTACAATTTCTCTATATAAATTTGTTGCTTAAGTTTTGCATGCTAGTGTATATACATGTATTATTTATTTGACCAGAAATTGAATGTTCAGTAAATACCAATGATATTTTTATGTACTGTTTGTTAACATAATCCTCTTGATTTTATTTCAAGAAAATTGCAAAATATGCTAGAAAGAATATGTAAATAAAACTAAATATTAGAAAATGACCTTAAATTCAAATAAATGTATTAAAAAAATGAGTTATAAAACAAAAGAATTCACATGCTTCTTAATATTATATTAGCTAGTTTTTCACTACCATGACTAATAAATCAATATTTAGAGCTTTTTTTCACAGAATAAAAAACACTTTGATATCTATTAAATTTTCTTTCAAGAAGAATAAAAGCATGTGTCTTCTTTACATCCCTTACAACTACCAAAGGAAATATTCCCATACCTTAGGTTCACTTTTCAGTCTGGGTAAAATATCATTCATATCTCGCACCAAAGCTTTCGACTGCAAGTTAAAAAGTTCATCCTTTTTGCTTATATTTTCACACAATGCATTCTTGTTATCTTGCAGTTTGGTGGAAGCTCCACTACATGGTTTTAACTAAAAAAGAGCACAAATCAAGAGTTATATGTTAAATGGAAATCAATTCATATTCTTAAATATTTCAAATATTTATATTAAGATTCATATAATAAATAAAAGTAGATATACTTTCAACTACATATATATAAATTAAAGTACAAACATTATTAGAAAAAAATATTGCTGTAAAGCTTTATAACATTTCAATAATTTCATCTAGTTGACTTTTCATACAGGCGATTCCCGATGCATACTTTTTCGTATAATTCCCTATTTCATTTATTAAAACTCAGATTTTTTTAATATGTATATTAAAAAGATTTTAAAGGACAACAATTACAACAAGGTTTTTATATATATTTTAACAACTTGTTAACCTTCATAATAGAATATGATCCTAATGGAAAGTGCACAGTTCATTTATCAGATTTAATGGGAGGGGAATGTATGTTTAACAATTTTTCGTTAAAAAAAAACATGTTACAATGAATATATAAAGAAAAAATTCCATACCAATCAAAGAAATACTGTTTGTTTTAAATCTAATTTGCTTTGTTAATTTAAATGTAAAAAAAAAAACCTTTCCTGTAAAACATCCTATTTTTGTATATTTTAAGTACTAATTCAGCACAAACATTAAGGATCACACCTGTATTTTGTTTTCATAACTAGTCAAAAGATTTTAAAAACAAGAAAGGAAAAATTAGATTAGAAACAATATGAGATACAAAAGGTAATTCTTAAAAGAATTTTTTTTCTTCCACATTTTAATTACATTTAAAATTAATTTAGTTTTGAACAATAACAAAAGTCTTTACCAACTCCCCAACTCTGTTAAGTGGAGAAAAACCTGAAGTCATAGGTGAAAGATTTTCTTTTCCAGTTATTTTTGTAGAACTGATTAAATCTGCCTTTACTCTGAAAAAAAGGATTAGTAGAAACAAATATTAAAGATGAAAATTTTTTAACACACAAATCTTAATTTATATGTATTTGAAATTCAATAAACAAAAACATATTTAAATTTAATCCTTAATTTTTTTTCCATGCCTGGAGGGAAAGATTGAAAAAAACTCAATTTCTCAGAAGTAAAAGATATTTGAAATAAAAATGAATTTACCAAACATTTTCTTAATTTATGTTCTAATATTTTTACAATAAATAATTTTACATACTCGCCACATATCAGTGGATAGACTGATTCTCCAACTATATTTAGTGAGTCAAGATGATTCACTATTTTTTCACAATTATCTTTCATCTAAAAAAAATTAAATATTTTCATTAAACAAGTTAATAAACATAAGAATAACTACATTAACTGACTATGAGAATAAATACAAATACTGTCACAGAGAATGTAAGTTTAAAAAGAACTTACAATTTGAAATTCTTCCCACATAGGCTTCAAATCTTTATCCACACATTCTACATTTGACACAACACAATTCTTTCCATGTTTATCAATTATTGAGATATTCTTTCCTTCTTTTTTAACACTTCCACCTCAAAGAAAAACATAATTTTTGAACACACAAAACTTTCTTCATGATTTATTTATATATCTAATTATTAATTAATAAATAAAACCAGTGGATTGAAGAGTATTGCTAGCATTTTTTCAAAAGAATTTCCATATGATTTAAAAGTTTATTTTATTCTAAAAATAATTGATACAAAAAAATTACTTTTATATTTCATTACATTAGTAGAGAACAATAAATTGTATTTCAAATTCTGAGTCTTGAAGGTTCCTACTTGATTCAGAAATATAATTTGCAGATTTTATATTATGCACACAATTTTAATTTTAAAAAATAAATTAATATTTTAAAAATATTAGCTTTAACCATACACAGACTTTCATTTTTTTTTTATGATACAAGATAAGATGGGTAGAAAACACAAGACCATCCAGGCTAGAAAACATAAGACTTAATAAAATCTACAAGCAGCAACAGGACTTACTCGACTGCTTTAGAAAAAAATGATCAAACGAATATTTTCAACTACGATCCTTCCATCAAGTTTGAAACAAGGACAGTACCATTAACATCCGAGTTGGAGATATTGTGCTTCAGCAAGAAGACGTCTGACCACGGGACATGTGGAAGAAAGCTAGAGTGATGAACCTACATCAAGGACGCGACAGGAAGATAAGATCCTGCAAGCTGAGGCTTGATGGAAGAAATGTAACCCGCCTTGTGTGTGTGTGTGTGTACAACTGGTCATCCCTCTCGAGATTGACCAGGGTAGGGAGGATGTTGGGAACGAGATTACATGTAAAGTTTAACGGTCCCTTTTGGGCAATTGTAGTTACAAAACCTCTGTCAATAAAAGGGTAATGCCGAGAATTCAGTTCTCACAAATCATAAGTTTTGAATTCAGTCTTGTTCAATTCAGTCTAATTCAATGCTTGCAAACTAGAATAGTTACTGAAATTTGCAAACGCATAACCTTTCTATTGAATTGAATGCTCATTGTACTGATTGCAATAACCCTTTTCCTGCAATTTCATGGCTATCTGCTTAAAATATATATTGCTGGTTAAGTTTTGTACACTAGTGTACTAAGAGATCCTCTGCAGAGTTTAGAGGACGAGGTCACAGGAAAATTTCAAGATTGTAAGAAAATTGAGCCTAAACTCAATTTGTTCTGTTATCCCATTGTTGCACCTATTGATAAAACACCTGAGGAGATACAGCTTGAACTTATTGACTAGCAGTCAGATCACAGTGTTTAATGCTATGACATTGATATTTACAAATCTTTGTTGGCTAAAAAGTTTCACATACGAAGAAATTCGCTGAGGAATCGTTCTTTACTCTTTAGTTGACATATATTTGTGAACAAAGTTTTTCTTGCATGAAGATCTACAAGAGCAAATATAGATGCAAGTACAACAAGAAGACATAAACTTGCAGGCTGTCATGAGAATTTAGGCATGCAATCTCACTTCCGATTTTTAAAAAAATTGTAGAAAAGTTTAATAGGGTACATTTGTCTTAATAAAACTGATAGAGCTACAGATATTATGCAATTAGCACAGCAAATAAATAGAATAAAACTGCTGCTATTTAAGTAAAAAAAATTTATAATGAATGCAGTCATGTTAAAAAGATGCGGACCTCGGTATCCTCTGCTCTCACAATGTGGCCTGAGAGCCAAAACAAGCTGCTCACCCCTCTTTTAGGCTGATGTCACAGTCAATTTTATTTTTAAGTTACACTTCAAATGTTTTCCCACGTAAGCAGAAATTTTTACACTCTAAATAATAGTTGTCATAAAAAAAACACTAGCACTTTTTATGACACTAAGCAAAAATCACGAAATAATTCTTTTTCATTCTTCAATATTAGACATAATTCTCCCTGAAGTTAAACTAATACTCCTTCTTCCATTCAATTAGAATGTGTTCTAATAAAAATTTTCTCTTTTCTTTCTCAAGCAAAAGGCTTCCTTACCACAATCATTCAAGTTTTAAATTTAATTTCCCCTTAAATAATTTTAATCAATTATGTTAATTTTACATAATACTTATGACAGAGAAATGCATATCTTTTTCAGACACAAAAATTCTTAAATTTATATTCTTTATTTGTTAGTATCCTCCAAAATATTCACAAAGAATACAAAAACTACATCTTTTATCTAAATAATGAATTCCCAAAGCTGGGGTATTATATTTTTAACAGAGCAGGATAGTAAGATTTTTTTCTTTCTTTTAACAATCTTACTTCAGCTTAAGAAAGAATGCAATAGCAAACAGAAAGATCCATATTTAAAGATAAGAGAGCATTTTATAGAAAATTATTAGCTGTATGTACCATCATAAAAATCCATTTTAAAGTCAGGATCTGGTGCATTCTCCATCATGGTACATTTAGCATTTTTTCCGAAAAAAGTGACTTTAGGAGTACGAGCACGTAGCACATCCACGAACACCTTGGCCATGATGTACATCTTCCAGTGACTTTTTGGAAACGTCTTGTAGCTGTAAAACTTGACCTCTTTTGGATTGTATGGGAAAGGAGGTGGAGAATCTTCCAAGGGAGTGTTTTTCAGCTTGAACATTTTTATCTAAATGAGAAAAAATCGCATAATGACTCATAAATACTCCTAAAAACATGAATCTAGTATAAAAGGATACAAGTTTGTTTGTAAGACAATAGAAATCTACACCTTAGCTATCCAATTTAAATTTTACATCTGTGATCAGTAAATAGGGTGAAGGATCACAGAAAAGATATACAGTACTGAATATTTGTAAAAGTATATATTTCATTCTCCTTTAACCCGTTTTATCCACTGTCCTATTTAGAGGACAGCTGAAAAATATTAAGTGGAAATCATTATTTGTATGTTGTGAATATTTTGACAGTTGGAACAGGTTGGGACACAGCTTCTTCCAGCGAGAGTTTTATGTGTCTCACCCACACTCCCTTCCTCAGGAAATTTTGCTTATTCATCGCAATTATAGCCGCAGTTTGTATCACTTCTTTGGGGTTGCAGAATTCTTTTTCAGTTTTTTTTTTGGACACTTGGCTGGACATTTTTTATGTAATAGTACTCTTTCGTTATGATTCCATTGGTTAATTGAAGCGATATTGTTCTCAGGTAAGTTTTTGCAAATCATTTTTTAACTGTCCTCTAAAAAGGACAGTGGGACGATATGCAAGCAACTGATGTGTTCTTTCTCTCTTTATAATGAGAAGTAACAAAAATAATAATAATTTCACTTCTAGTGTTTTTCGCCTGCTTGGTTATGTCAATGAAAAAGATTCTGAAGTTAGAGGAAGCACTAGAATTATTAAATAGTTTAGAATCAGATGAGAGCGATATTGAAATTGCTGTGTTACCAGATGCCAGTCAAATAACTGACGAAGATGAAGGGGATGAGAATGAAGTAAATACTGGTGTGATTACTGTAAAAGATGTCCCTGGGTCTTTTGAGGTTAGAAGAGGAGATAGTTTCTAGGATAAACCACTCACAAGGTCTAGTGTTTCGACATCAAAGAGCAGAAAAAAAGCTAAAATGTATCAGTTATTTTGGATAAAGAATAAATCACTGCATTATCAAAATGGGAAACACAGGCCGACTCAACTACAAGTAACTTGTTCAAGCAGATGAAAACTACATTGAAAGATAAAATTCCATCAGAGCTTTTTGAGCAGTTTTATTCCAGCGAAGTTTACAATCTCATTGTAAAAGGAACTATGCCATATGCAGCAGGTGTAATAAACGAACAAGATTTCTTGACCACTGCTGACGAAATAGGTGTTTTTATAGGAATTTTGCTTCTAACAGGTTATTATTCAAATACCTATTATTTGTCAGATGCTAAGACCTTGGCCTGGTGAAAAATAGTTGGCTAGAATTCATTCCATTAAAATTCGTGGGGAAAAGTGGTACTGGATAAGGCTATAGTAAACGCCTGGATAATTCACAAAATTCTCAACAAAGATGAAGTCCTAAAATCGAAGAGAAGTTCTGAAGAGCTGTAACAACAATTTACCTAAAAAAACTGTGATAAGAACTAAAGATAGACCTAGGATCTAGTGCAAAATAAGATATCCATAAAGATAGTGTTGGTCATTTTTTTTATTAAAGCAAAAAAAAACAACAACAACGTCATTGTCAAAGAGAGGTTTGCAAAGAAAAACCAAAAACATACTGTGGCAAATGTGACAAAACGCTTTGTCAGACTTGCTTTGGACCTTTCCAACAAAATTAGTGAAATTTAACTGAAAAGTGAAATATTTTGTAAACAAGAAAATACTATTCAAATAAAATAAAATTTTGTACTCCGAAATAGCTTAGCATAATTGAAGAGAATACTAAAACCTGTACATGCAAATTTTATCCCCTTTATCCCAGTGTCCTATTTAGAGAACAGGTCAGATTTCTTATATAAAACATAAATTTTTCAGATTTTGTTGTATTTAGTTTGTTTAGGTGTAATTAACTTTAGAAAATATAGTTCTACTCAAATTTGAATAAAATAAATAAATTGGGATAAAACGGGTTAAAGTACTTTTCCCCTGATCTAATGCTTTTCTGACGACACTCATATAAATGTCGGAAACCTTTGAAAAAGCCCTGCTTCTGTACTGATTTATTTTTCTGGTAATGATAGCGTAAGTGTCCAAAATGTTGACAAAATTCATAAAAGAAGGTTAAAAAAACTTAATGGAAATTTTTATTGTTTATTTCACAAGTGCCTCTTGGTTTTTATTTGTAGTATGAGGCCACAATTTGGAACTGCAGCATTTACAAACACACCCAGGCTCCATAAACATGAAATTTAAATGTATGGAAAAAGGATTCTTGCAAATATTTCTTAAAGTTAGCAAACATTCTCAGAAACACATTATATCAAGTGAAGAGTTCTTCAAAAGATAATAAAAAGCTTTTTTTTTATTTTGCAAATATTTAATACTATAGCATTTCTGGTAATTCAATCTACATATTGGTTGGCAACTTGTAAATATGTCAAAAATTAAAAAAAAGAGAACTCAATAATGAATAGAATTAAATTTATACTTATTAAAAATGAAATTAATAAAGATATATAAGACTCACTTTGAACTAGTCATTTGACTTTCCATAATGGAGCATGGGAAAAAAAGAAATTAAAAAAGTTTTCAAAATAATTGTAGCTTTGAAACAAAAGTAACATTTTAATGCACTCTGAGTATATCTAAATTTTAAGATATTCATAAAAAAATATATAGATATTAAATAATAGAAAAACATGTATCAATGAAAAAAATTTATAAAAATGCAATAACTCCAAATCCAAGCATTCTAATCTATAAATGGGTTTAAAAAACACTTATTTTTAACTCGGAGGTTTAGCATTCAGAGCTTCAACATTATTGACACAAAGCTTTTTTCTTATGCAGGAATCATCATAAATTATAATGTACACTGGTGTGCAAAACTTAAACAATAAAGTAAATTTAAGCCAAGAAGTTGTAGCAAAGGGATAGATCAGTACAATCAACAAGGAATTAACTAGAAAGGTGATGCATATGCAAATGTCAGGAACAAAACGTCATAGGCGATGTGAGTGTACACAAAACGCATGCGATTGGCACATGTAACTCAAGACTACAATTGTTGGAAATTAATTTAATTTTCTTAGAAATAAATTCTAGCACTTTTTCTTTAAAAATCACCTTTTAAACAATTATCCATTTTTTTTATGTTTAATCTCTTTTATTCTCCTTTTTGCTATCTGGGGGGATAAGCCTGCTCCTTTACATAAACTCATAAACATAAATGTTGTTTATTTCCGCCAGGTGGCATATGTATAAATAGAGTATACTTGTGATCTACATCAGTCTCATCCTCCCAGAACACAACACCACTAAAACCACTGCTGCCATCACCCATAATGCTCATGATTACTGAACACTACAGAGAACAAATTAAAACCATAACACAAATACATAAAAAACTCAGAACAAAAACCACAGGTGAATTTCTAAAACCATACACAGGCACTTTTGATGAATACCACAAACTCTTAAGATTGCTAGACCGACTAAAATACCAATACTACGTTATCAAACCCAAACTCGATAGGCCTATTAAGGTCGTTATCAAAGGCTTACCTAAAAACACCAAAACAGATGACATTCAACAAGACCTTGAAAAGCTCAGTTTCCAACCCCAAAAGGTCACATAACTTATTGGCAGAAAGACGAAGAAGCACCTTTTTGTATTTCTAATCCCACTACCTAGAAAAATCAGTAATTTAAAAATATTTGACCTAGAAACTCTTGGATACCTTAGTATCTGAGAGAAAGGTTTCGATGGTAAAGGTGTCACTCAATGTTTCACCTGCAATGACTTCAACCCCTCATCCAAAAATTGCCATATCACACCACGTTGCTTAAAATGTGGAGAACCACACCCAACTTGCGACTGCCACATTAAGCTGAGACTCAAGCAAAAGTTCTGCATAAACTGTCAGGTTTATGGCCACGTGGCCAACTGGCAAGGATGTCCCTGCTACCTTAAGCCCCCTAAAGGCGCCACTACTAACAAATATAAAAATTCATTCACAAACATATTCAAAAGTATCATAAGACCCAACATATCATATGCACAAGCCACTGCACCGAAGCAAAACACAAATAACTCCAAAACCACACGACAGATGGCAGCACGCAATACCCAACATCCTGGGAATTCACTGCAAACGAAGTCCATAACTGTTCCAACCATTAACCCTGTCCCAATTCAAAATTACCCGCTGAATCAGGCAACAAACATCAGCATTCAGCAAACATTACAAATTTCAATGTACACCTTAGCACAACTATCCCATGCCTTTAGCAAAGCCTTTGGGGTAGTTAACAACTTAAATCAAATAAGCGCCGCCCAAGGCAATCCAAATAAATTGTATGGCCTAATCGAGGCCTCTTGCAACACCAATTATGTATAGATCGACCCTCATTGGTTTCAGCTTGTGTTCTTGGAACGCAAACAAACTGTTGAATAGAAGGAACGAACTTCGAATCTTTATAGAGAAGCACACCCCCGATATCATGTTAATTCATGAAACACAGCTGAGACCTCTACTTACACATTTAATATTCCAAATTATGGATGCTACAGAAATGACAGAATTACGGATGAAAGAGCGGCGGGAGGCACTCTCATTTTAATTAAAAATAATATCAAACACTACCACCTACCCACTCCACAGTTACAAGCCATTGAAGCCACCATTGTACTCATAACACCACCTAATCATAACCCAATTTCCATAGTTTCAGTTTACATTCTAACTAACTCAGATACAAACTTTTGCACAATTGACTTAGAGAATTTAATCCAGACCAGCAGTGACTATGTGATTTTAACGCAACACAGAGCATGAAACTGCTTACACAATTCCACAAGAGGTACATGCTATAATATTATAGTCAGAACCACAGTGATTTTCCCTATTCTTAAACCAGGTAAAAATTCCAAATTTGCTGTTTCTTACCATCCAATTTCATTACTTTCAAGTAAAATTACTGAATTCATTATTTTATCTAGACTTTAAAACTTCACCTCACAAAATAACATAATTAACCCAAACCAATAGGGATTTACTAAAAATCTTTCCACTATTCATCCTCTCCTTACACTAACTGAAACTAGCACTGCCAGTTTTGAAAAACAAAAATGTACCGGGGCCATATTTCTTGACACCCAGAAAGCCTTTGATAGAGTCTGGATAAACGGCCTCACATTCATGCCCCCTCTCACCTATCTACTTCACTCCTACATCACTAATTGCACTTTCTCTGTATGCATTAATGATACCCTCTCAGACTCCAAAAGTACATCCACCGGTGTGGTCCAAGGTAGCTTAATTGGACCAATTTTACTTAATTTATACCTAAATGACATTCCATCTTATTCACTCACAAACATAAATATGTACCTTGATGATACCTCAATCCCTGCGTGTTTCAAAAATCCAAAAACAGTAACTCTCGCACTCAATAAACACCTGTCTCTACTCGAAAAATCAGCTGTGGTTGTTTTCACATGCAAATGAACACTACCACTACCAACCACAATGTACAATACAACAATACCATGGTCTCAGGAAACAAAATATCCTGGTCTGATTTTTGATAACAAACTCACTTGGAAACAACACATTACCTATAATCGCAACAAATTCTGGAAAGTTATGTTTAAAATCTTCCCCCTAATAAACGGGAATTCCACTTAGATCTACACAATAAAGTGCTTCTCTATACAGTCGTTTTGCATCTCATCTCAACATATGAATGTCCAGTATGGGGATATGCTGCTAAAAGTAACATTAAAATACTTGAAGTGCTTCAAAATACATTAATACAAATGATCGTCGGTGCCTGTAAGTACATGAGAAATGACATTCATAAAGCAATTAAAATACCTTCCTTTAAAAAGAACATTCAAAATTTATCAATTAACTTCTTTGATTCACTAAACAGTTCTGAAAACATTAATATGCAGAATCTGGAAAATTATATGGCTCATATTAAGAGGAAGCGACCCAGGAGAATAATAACTCCAGTTAAAGAATACTTGAATTTTCCATGAAACAATTGATCAGACCTGCTAGAATATGCGCTACTCAACACCTACAGGGACATGGCGCTTCAACAAAATGGATACCCAGTGCATTATGCTCAATCTGTACAGGAGTAGATGGACATAGAATATCTTGGACGGTAGATTGGACGTCATGGTTCAAATTCCTTGCCAGCTCATTCACATTTAAACTCCATTGATTTTTTTTATTGGATCTGCATAAATTTTTTTTTTTTTTTAAAGCAATTGAAAATGTGACTGAACTGCGGCAAATGATTGTTGAAACAGTGGAGGAAATAAACTTAGCCAATTACTCTAGATTCATCAAGTGGTCACTTTAAAAAAGGTGTAGAGCCTGCATTCCTGTAGAAGGTAAACTTTTCACACATTTAATTGATTAAAGTTTTACAAAAATTTTTTAATGTGTTTAATTTAAAAATTTATTGCTTAGTTTGGGTTACTTAAGATTCAGCTTTTTAAAATGAAGTCATTTTGCAAAAGAAAACAAACTGGCAATGATTATTATGTATAAAAATGTAGGAAGTGTTGTACCATTTTGGAATTGTTTCTAAATGGGTCATCTTTTGAAATAACTTGTAGTACACAATATTTTAAAGTAGTACACAATATTTTTCTTTTTATGAAGCATCAGATATATGTGACATAATTTTCTTAAAACTACCTTAATTTTAACTAAAACAGCAAAAATTTTGGCTCCATTTGTGATTGTGATTAACATCATGGCTAGTGAAAAAATCACTAAGAAATTTGCTTGATGAAGTGATGGAAGGTATCAACAGAGGTGCATTTATAATGAAGATATTCTACAAATAAAAAAATTCTTTATAATTGTTATGCATAGATTATTGGAATCTTAACTAAATGGACCAACATTTGAGAAACTTGCCTGGGGGTGTATGTAATAGTTTTTTTATTAGGGAGATTCAAATTTAGGTGACATATTTTAGTGAAACCCCCACTCATACAAACCATGTCAATTCTAACTTAACTAGCAAATGCTTTTGTCTGATTTGTGACTGGGATTAATAGTTCAGCTATGTAAGATGACATAAGTAAAAAAATCATCATAAGGTTATGGAAGTAGCTAATGATGTGATGGAGGGTGTCAATTTTGCATATTTTCAAAAATGTCTCCTCTTCACTTAACCAAGTGCTAGAGACTTTTTTTAAAAATTTTTGCAGAACAGATGTGACCTTACCTTCAACCTTGCGCCCGCTTATTGTTAAGTTCTAAGATATCCTGTATGTATTGAATATAACAATTTGTAATGATAACACGGAGTAAGCTGATAACTTAAAAAGAAAGCATTGGATTTCTTTAGAGACACAGTAACAAAAGAAAAGGCAGAAATTTACATCCTTGGGAGCTGCACTTCCTTAACAAAAATATAAATATTTTAACAGCTTTCATAAAATATTTTTTCCTATAAATGCTTTGATTTTTTTAATTACTGTATTTACTCTAAGCTGCACTATTTTTTCAGTATTAATGCTACTGAAAATTGGGTGTGGCTTAGAATCGAAGGCAAAACATTTGTTGATGGGGAAATTTGAATCCCCCCCTTACAAAAGGAAAAATGTTTAACATTCATTCTGTCCCCTTGCATTGATGACTTATCTCATTCTGCAGTTTATCTCCAATATTTAGTTTATACTAAACATCGCTGTCTGCTTGTATTTAGGATATTTTTTGTATACGCTTTCTTTTAATCACCTAAACATCAAAGATACCAGTAATAGCATGAAAATGAATTCATTATGACACAAGTATGAAAAGGGAGTCAATTTGATATGCGGAAAAAGATGGAAATAGAGCAGCGGCCACTGAAAATTTGAGATGGATGAAACAAATATACATCAATGGCATAAATAAAATGATGTAATTTTTGTTTGTAAATGTTCAACAGTCTTTAATAATTATTTTACATTCTTTTGTTCATGTATGTATTTGAAAGTTTTTAATATTAGTGAAATAAATTAATTATTAACTTATTATTTTGCATTAAAGTTTGTTAAAAAAAAATTTCTAAAGTATTGTATACTGACAAACATTGTACACAATTTTTTAAATTTTTTCTCATAAAAGTGAAGAGAATTTGGGGTGCGGTTTAGATTCGAGTAAATACGGTAGTTACTTTTTTACAATAAAGAGAAATATCTCTATAATATAAATCTATAAAAGGAATAAATTAATGATTTAGATATAGTTGAAGAGTATACCCAACCTGAGTGTATGAGTAAAAGAGTTGATATTATAATCAAAATCTACTCATTAGAGGTTTACTTTCCAGATGATATAAAAATCATTTTGTTTTGAAACTTATAAATATACATAAAAACAGTAGGAAATAACACTAACCTCCATACCATCTGTAGAAATAACACATACATCTGAAACACAGAGTTGTTTCTTCTTGGATTTCAAGAGCTCCACAATTACTTGCTTATCTTGAGATATAGACACAACCTGAACAAAAGTCACCAAGAGAAATAAAAATGAAAAGATCCTATAACTATAGGACAAGACAAATAATAGAATTTAAAGTATATTAGTTACAGTGACCACACTCTCTTCTTCAAAGTGTTACAATATTATAAGAATTATTTGTTTCATCACCAACTTCACTGTTTATTGTTATTGCTGCAGACATAAAGTAAAAAAAAACCCATGCAAAAATATTTATTCGTAATTATGTGTTAACCCCAAAGTGCTACAGGCACATATACACGTCCTGCTCAGCTGGTGGGTTTAGGACATGTATACTCATCATTCCAAAGGACAACATTTTGCATTGCGTTGCCTTGTTTAAAACTAGAACCACTGCTTTGGAACACAATAAAAAGACATTGACAGTGCTTCTAAAAAATTTACTAATTCTGGAGAAGAGATGAGGAAGGAATTTGAAAGGGTAGATTCTAGGAAAGAAGAAATTCATAGTTGAGCATTTTTTCAGTACCCTTAATGTCTTCTAAGAAAAGTGCAATGCAAAAATGTGTTGTTTGTGCAAGGAAAAATATTCACCGTGAATCTCGTTATCAATGAATTGAAAGTGATGCTGGTTTACATGTTCAACCATGTTTCACATAACACATAAGTTATAATTTGTTTATTATTATTATATCATAACTCTAGACATTAAATTTTATTACTTTAGCCTTATCTTTTTCATTTTTAAAGTGAAAGTAAAAAATATTAAGGTTGAGAAACATGCCTCTTCTTTTCCCCATATAAACCGCATAGCAATGCGTACTTGTGACAAAAACGGTGATACTTGGGATGAGTTTCGTAGCTTTTCCTCTGCAGTTAAGAGGTTAAATATGAAAGATGGAGACAGAGTTATTATAATCAAGTTAAAACAACCCAAATTTTCCTCTAAATCAAATTTCATCATCCGATTCTAACAGCACTAAATAATTAGTTACTTAACAACAGACAAGAGTAAAACTGTCTCTCCAGCAAAAAATGTACAATTGCCTTTTCTTTTATAGGCTTCTTCATTATTAATAAAAAGTTATTACTTTTGTATCTGACTTCTTTATTATTAAGGAGAACGAAGGAAATAATTCAAATAAATACAGCGTCAAAATTTTTGTTAAAAATTAAACAGGCATCAGTGAGTTTCTGCTTTCTACAAAATTATGTTCCAAAAATATTAATTATTGACAAGGGAGAATGAGATTAATAGAAGACTACAAGATTATTTTTCCAAATATATTTATAAACATAGATAAATCAGAAGCAACAAGTTAATTTTATTTCACGGTAATAAAAGCTGAAAAGCCAATTTTCTGATGCATTATTTTTAAATTATGCATTCTTTCAATAATAATCACAATACCCAATGCTGCAGTTTTTTCACACAGAGCATGTAATGCTATCAAACGTAATTAAAACAAAATTTAGAGTAGAATATTGCTATCTTTGTTCACAGTACGTATTCCAGGCCTTTACTTTAATCAAAGAATTTTTAAAGAAATGTCTGAAAATTTAAGCACCAAAGGTTGCTTAAAGGAAAGGAGAAGGGACTTATTTGATGTGCAGAAGTTACCACTTATTAGAATACAAACAAAACATGCTTCTAACATAACTTACTTAACGTCTTTACAAGAATGCCTTTACATATTTTTGCTATCTTTTATTCAGCTGAAGTTTGTAGAAAAATAAATGATTTTTCTGATTCATTTAGATTATATTAGTCTAGTCAAGCCATTGAGATAAAACTCTATAAACATTTTTCATGCTGAAAAAATACTTTAATATTATCACCACTCTAGCTTCATTGATTTACTGTTAGTAGTTTATTTTAATATATCTTTTGCTATTTGAAATCATCAATTTTTTCCCTCTGAATACATGATTTTCAATCTTTTATAGTTTAATGTCAAAAGAATTTTTACTTATATATGTTATGAAATAAAACTATTATGGAGAAAAATTTAACATTTATTGAACATATTTAAGAAAGCACTGTAATAAATGGGCATGTGTTATAATCCTTAAAAGTATGTCAACATTGAAATATTTGTGACTCTCAAAAGGTGTTCTAAATTTAGATCTTGCTCTTTGATGAGGTGAAAAGGAAAAAAAGGAGGAAGAGAAGGAAAGGAAAACATTATAAAAATATTTCATAAAAAGACAAAGAGTAAAACAATTTATCTAAAATAAAACTACATTGTTGTACATTCAACTATATAATTCTTGTTAAATATCAACTTACAGCAGTATTTCTTATTTGATGTCTTTTAGGTTTAAGCCTTGTAGCATTCAAAGGAGGTGTTCTTTGCTCTAAGCCACTACAATCGAGTTTTTCGGGTTTTAAACATTTTTCAAGGTTCATATTGTGGTGTTTATGGATAGAGTGAGAGCAGTTTCTTTGGCAACAGCAGGTGTTGATATGAGAACACTTGGCATTATCAGAATCACAAAAGTCTCCATGAGAACACAAGGGATTAGCCATGCTGTATCCATCATCTAGCAAAGAGCTGTAATGCAAAAGGGCATTATAGAAGGAATAAAAACTGAACAAATACAATTAATATTAACTACAAATCTGGTATAGTGGTTAGTGACACTGACTGTTGTGCCGTAAAACTTGGGTTTGCATCCCGGAGAAGGTATGGATGTTCATAAATGTATAGTGCCTTTGTGGCTAAATAGCTATTGAGCAATATGCAGCAAGAAATGCTACAAATATCTCAAAGGCAATTTTTGGTAAATATCCATACAATAGTCTCACAAATAAAATGGAGTTTCTTAATGTTTCCTCCTACATTGGAAGATAAATTCAGAGATAACAAAAATTTTCAATGGAAACATTGTTTTTACAAATGAAACATTATTATTTTTAACTTGGATTTCGAACTTTCTGATTACATATCTCATTTACCAGTTTTTTTACTTCTCTTTCTTTAAACTTTTAGTCATGACTGAACAAGATTTCAAAAGCATTTGAGAATCACAATAAGACTCAAGAAACCAAATTGTCATAATTTATCATGATGCTTTTCAATGAAATTGAGATCCATAACCCATTGTAAAAAAACAGCTTATGGTTTTATACAATGAGACTACTTAAGTAGAGTAATGCTGCAAATAAATATTTTTATTTAATTTAATATTTATTTTCAAAGAAATTGAAAAAACATTATTTAGTTTCAAGGAAAACTTACTGTGCGAATCGACAGTTTGGATCATTGCACTGCTGTGTTGCATCAGGATTGCAATTGTGTTGAGATTCAAGGCTTAATTGGTTTTCATAGCCATCCTGAGCTCGAAATAAACCTTTTTCACAGTTCCTTCCTCGAGCTTGACAGCAGTTGCTTTTGTAAGGACAAAGAAATTAGAGTAAGTAATTGTCAAACAATTCTTTGACAAAAGATAGGTCATACATTTTTTTAAAATCTCTTTCCAAAGATGACCATAAATATAAAGATAAACACAATAATTTCTAGTAAAAATGAAACTGTGTCTGAGGGGAAAAAATACAAACTTTTCTAAAAGATGGTAAAATTTCTCCACACATTAGTGACAATTCAAATTAAGAAACAATTTAACCCACTGAAAGAAGCATTTATTTTTGGCGTTCTAAGGAAAGACAGGTACGCAGTTTTTTAAAAATTTTATTACCTTAAAGACTGTTTTAAATGTCCTTATCACTTATTAAATTATGGCTCAAATAAGATGTGTGGGGTTAAATCAAGCACAATTTTTTTTCCAAGATATATATACATTAGACAATTTAATTAAAAACATGAAACATATAAATGA
>BMAV01018708.1:0-78003 GCA_019973955.1 Trichonephila inaurata madagascariensis | reverse complement strand
TTCTCTAAGCATCACTCAGAAAGTTCATCAACAACAAAAATAACTTTCTTCTCTAGGAAGGCAACAACCCCTTACGCAACTCACACACAACAAAAGGAGAGGAATAAAACCTCTTACTGACTGGCCTAAATAGGGATTCCTTTTCGTCCATTCAAGGCAAGCACTATGTATCTGCAGACCAAAACACCCCAGCCAAGGTCAATTGTCACCAGATATCTATTATATACTGTGCTTGAAAAAATCAGTGATTGTAATATTTATGCATCTGATAGAAAACATTTTATAATGTTCTGTGAATGCTTGATTTCTTGGAAAACATCATATTAAGGTTGTTCTCAACATATTATTTTTATAACTTTTGCTATATTCAGAATTGGGAAGGGGGGGAGGAGGATAAAAATACTTGGAATTACAGTATACTTACGATTCTTTTAAAGAAGGGGTAAATCTGGATGCTTTTTTAAAATCAGAGGTATCAAAGCAGATGTCTTTACTATATTCTTTCCCGAATCTCAAACTGCTGTCAGTCATTCCATGATATTTGTAACTGTATTTCCCACTTGATGATGAATAACTCTTGGATCCATTTCCACTGTCTTCACTTCTACATGAAGCATTCTAAAAATGTTTTTGGTGTTATACAAGACATTAAAATACGAATTAAGACCATTGGAATCAAATCTATTTAACACTAGAATGTCCGTCGGTGTCGATTAGACACTGGAGCCTGTTCTCCTTTCCACATTTTTACAGGGAATTTGAAATTTTTTGTGACTTTAAATAATTTTGCATGGTGATTACACAGAAAAAGATTGGTTGTTCTAGGTTAATTAGGAGAAATTTTACAACTAAACATACCGAATGTCCACTGGCGTTGTTTCGACACCAAGGCAATTTATCATTACAAATAGCTGTTGTTCAGCAAAAGATAGTTCACTAAGTTGATACCATTAGTAAAACGAACTTCCGGAAGTAATATCACACATTATTTCACAGCAGGAAAGAGTCAGTTATACTAAAATTATTGTGTTTAAGTGTTTCATCACATAGCGTTTGCTTATTTGCTCAGAAAATAAATTCCTTTCGATTTCTGAACCTCATGCAGAGCAGACTCCCTGAAACGATGACTCACAGAAAAGGTCCAAGTCTAGATGAAATTGCTAATTTGTTGCAAGAGTTTTCTGAGAATGAATCGAATGGAGGTTAGCTGTCTTGTTCTTAGATTCCGATGAAGACATGATTGAGTGAAAGTGACTGCGAAGAATCTGAAAAAAGTGCAGATGTAAAAGATAATATTCCAGTAAATCCTGATATATATGTTTTGCAACAAAGCAGTGGTCCAAGAGGCTCAACGAAACATAATGTCAAGGTCAGTTTTTTATGGTATAAAAGGTTCATAATATGATAATTAATATGTCTTAAAACTAAACCCTACTGAAAATAAATCTTACAGTTATTTAGCTATTATAATTATTTTATGCATTTTATATTGCAATGTTGAAACGACTCTGGTGGACATTTAAGGGTAATAGAAATTCCAGATATTCTAGTGTTAACTATAGAGATCTAGTGCATACTATGGAGATCAAATAAGACTTCTGAATCAACCTCAATTTTTTTAAACACTGGCAGAATTTGTAGCCAAAATTCACTTGAAAATTTGGCTCAAGCTAAAACCGACTTATTTCATTTTTCTTACAAAAATATCCATAAAGCACTAAAAATAAATATGGGTATGTTAAATAAAACCACAAAAAATACCTGTTTTACCTAAATACCTATCTACCACAAAAATATTTTTTTTCTTTAAATTCGATTTGAGAGTGTTTGTTAATCTAGCACAATAAAGCAACACAAAGGTTTTGAGCAACAGATCTTATAATTTTGGGGTGTAGTATAGCAGGCCTTCTAGTTGGTGCACCCTGGATAATGCTAATTCTGCTACAGCCTTCGACATTTTCTTGCAAGTCTAGTGTTTCCTTTTATTGGAGAATTCTATGTTTCTTGTTTGAGTTACAGAGACTCGCAAATGTTTTTGGTGTTTCCAATAATAAACTACCCATCTTTAAGTCAACTACCTTCCTGGGTCATTTGAGATATGCTTCTGCTAAACTGGATTTGGTCCTGCCTGTTCGTAAGCATAATTATCTCCTAGCTGAGTTAAGGTCTTCAGCTCTGGCTATGATCCATGAAAGATATCTAGATCAAGACTGTCTACATGTAATTACCGATGGCTCTGCCACAGCTTCCTTTGGTAGGGCTAGAGCTGGTGTTTTCTACAATTGCCATGTGAGGTCTAGAATTGCCTTGCTGAAAAATGGCTCCTGGGAGCCATTGCATGAGTGGCAACCAATTTTGTAAGAGCAGGATGTCATGGACAAACCACGGATCAATATTAGGGGTGATCATGTATTGTAGGCAATGGCACCTCATGCCATCACACATGATTGAGGCGTTCACCACAGGGACTCCACACATGAACACGGTTGTCATCACTGCTGAGATTGAATCTGGATTCGTCGCTAAAGACAACATGGTTCCATTCCACTGCACCACTCCAAACGGAGGCGTTGATGGGTGGGCGTCAAGAGCAGCACACATAATGGGCACCGCAACCCCAAATGTCCTTCAGCCAGGAGACTTCGTATGGTTCGAGAAGACACAGGGGTCCTAGTGAAGGTGCTACCTGTGCCTGGATGGTGGCCGATGAAGCAGTTGGCTGTACACATGCACTTCTTATAATGTGGTCTTCTTGACGACTGGTCTGTCCAGGGCGTCCTGAGCCAGGTCTTCGTGTAAATGACATCCCTCGGATGCACTGGTCCCAACACCTCCTCACAACACAATCAGAGCGGCCTAGTTGATGAGCTACTCACCTAGCTGAGCACCCAGCTTCCATCATGCCGATTATTTTCCCCCTCTCAAACTGCGACAGCTGCTCATATTATCCTCGAAAACGGCATAATGGCATGTCTACCTGAGCTCTTCCTTTGTAAATGATTCAGCACACTCAAACAAGCTTTGGTTACCTGTTTTATACTTCACGGAGAACGATGTTAAACGCCCTGTACCAGGTATACGTAATGCACAAGCACACTGCATTTCTAATCATTTGCATATCTCCCCGACATGTATCTTCATGCCAAGTTTCGTTACGATCCCCCAATTATTTCTTGGTGAGCTAATTTTTTTGTCCATGAGTGTATATATATAAATTGTTATGAATTTTGCGTAAAATAATGTAAATAATCTATATTTGGATGTGTAATGCATTACTCTATATTATACTTATTTTATGTTAAAATTGTAATATTCTCAAGCAACACTGTCCCTTAGGTTATAACAGCGATTCAAATGGAACTTGGCAAAATCTTGAAGATAGAGCCAAGTTGGCATCAGTTTTGCCGAATTCGGGACCCTATGGATTCTTCTAGAAATTAGTGGATAAATCAACTAAATTCACGATCTATGGAGCAAGCGGATCTTTCTCGAAGGATTCGCAAGGACTATAAGTATGGAAACGGTCACTGGGACTGAGTTAGTTTTGTTTTAACAAGCAATTCATTAGTATTGTTTTGACTAGCAATTAGTAGTCTTGCCATGACTGTGAAGGCTATTGATTAGCTCGACTGTTGAGTAGGATGAGCGATGCTTGTGAATAATCTTTTGCATATGTGCATTTAGACACTGATTATTGTGCCTGAGCACGTTGAAGGTGTGAAGGCCTTATGAAATCTATTCTGCAAATTTTGCTGTGTATCCTGTATTTCAAGGATGGATTTTTGACAATAAATTCTCATCGCTTTTAAAGAACTGTCTAGTTCTTTGCACCTGATTTGCATAAAATCCTTGAACCCCAGATCTATGTAGCAATATATATAAATATGAATTCAAAATGGCACAAGTATTAAAAATTAATTTAAAAAATTCTGTTATATTTGTGATTTAAATGTAAAATTCAATAAGGTAAAAAATTATCTTACCTTATTTGTAAAGCACTTGTTCTCATACTTTTTGAAAAAATTGAAATCAGGCACAGCTAGAAAACAAAAAGAAATTATAATTTTTAATTCCTGCTTTTAAATACCTAACACTTTTGTATAATTTGATCCTTCTGATTAACTGTTCTCATGGGCGATTTCTAAGACTGCATCTCATTAAAGATAAGTACCTATAACTTATGAATAATTTATTGTCTTGTCTACAGATCAAGTAATCAGGTTTAACATTAAAGTAATGAAATGGAATTTAATATAAGCAGTTTGTTTTCCTTTTCAGTCTGATTCAATTACTTTTCAACTCCAATTGCATTTGGATCCCCCCAAGAGCCAAGTATCTCAACCGATCTGAGCAGGAGGTAATGCAACACACCTTTATGAAAGGACTGCAAATTTTTGTTATCTGATATGATTTTAAGGGACATGAGACCTGCAGTTATTGGCCCAACTTGCTACTGGAAAAACTTTGGATGATCCCTTTTGAGGATTTTGGTTTTTAAAGATCATAAAGCTTTTTCATCCTTTTTTAGATATGCTGTATAATATTGTGTACAGAACCACAGTAAGCATTTAAAATAGTTATTTATTAAGACTGCAAAGGCTACATGATGCTTCACATTCTACATCAGAATGGCACCCTTTTATAAGATTACATAATATAAAGAAATAGATTTAATACCTGTGGGGCCATCTATTAAGTAGTTACAACTAATATCGAACATGCCCTTTTTTTTTCCAAAACATTGAGTTCAAAGAATAAAATTACTTAACAACGAATACAATTGCTTATTTAAAATTTACTTAATACAATACAACCAATTATTAAGCTAAACTATTTTACAAAGTTATAGTTTTACTTTAAAATTGTTAGTTAAATTTAACTCTTAGATAAATTATTAAACAAAAATATGTTTGTCAGAGTTCTTTCAATTGTCTCTATAGCGAACAGACTTCACTATATTTCTCGAAAGACTTTCATACCACAAGATTGCTCTGCTCACTGTTTCAATTGGAACTTGCAATCATTGGTTAATATTGCTTCTGTTTGCTTTAGATGATGCATTAGACTGTCTGCAGAATCATTTGGAATTCTAGAAATTTCAGTAGCATCACTGTTATAGAGATGTTCTTGACCATCTTGGATTATCATTCTCAGTGTAGTCTAGTCGAATGTGAAATCTGTTTCTCTTGAAAATACCTCCATCCTCTCTTTTTATTATATATGAACGAGGTTGAGGACCTACCTGAATTATAGTTCCTTGCTTCCATGTCTCTCATTTTTTGTTTGAACCATACTTTAGCATTTTCATATAGCACAGGTAACACTGTTGCATGCTTGTTGGCACATTTGTTTTGAATGATCTGCCTTTTCCTCAAAGCTTCTCTTGCTCTTTCAACATCAAATGTAGGTTTTAATTGGCCTGGATGTGATGGCAGGAAAGTTCTTAGCTTTTTTCTCATTAACAGTTCAGCTGGTGATGGCATGTCCTTTGTTGGTTGTATCCTGTATAGTCAAGCAATACAGCATACAAATCTTTTCCCTCTTCTGTAGCTTTAGTAAGAGAATGCTTTACTGTTTGCACTGCCCTCTCTATTTGTCCATTTGCTCTAGGAAAATGAGATGGAGTAACACGTGATGTTTAATACCCCATTCTTGGAAGAAATTCAACATCAAATTTGAGTTATAAGGTGGTCCGCCATTACTCACAAGGTCTTTTGGTATTCCATGTGTTACATAAATGGATTTCATGACTGTAATGACAGATTGTATTGTTGTACTGTTAAATGGTTTCCAGTTCAACATACATGGACAAAAAATCTATCATTAGCAGATATTCTTAGCCTTTTTAAAAAAAGAGATCACATGCAACTTTTTGCAAAGGTCTGCCTGAAATTTCTGGATTGATAAGAATTTCCTTCTGGTTTTCTCTTTGATATTTCTGGCAGATCTTGCATTTGGACACATATTCCTCAACATCTCTATTCAAGATAGAAAATAAAAATATTCTCTGGCTTTGATTTTACTGGAAACCATACCTTTGTGTGACACATGCAATAGTTTCAGTATTTCTTTTCTATATTTTACTTGTACCTCTAATTGTTTTCCTCTGCAAATAATTTCTTCTTATGTGGAATATAATTCTTCTTTGCAATGCCAATAAGGTTGTGCAGCTATTTTTGTTTTCTTTTTCTGTCACCAACCATTATTAACCTTTTAAACACCAAATGTTCCATTATTGGAACATCAATTTTGTAATTTTTTGAAAAATTCAATTTTATTCATAGTTTTGTAAAAATTATTTTTAAGACCAAAAATATGGATTATTTTTACTTTTGATAGGGCAAAATTCAAAATTTAAAAAATATTTTTATTATTTGGTTAAAGTAATTAAAAAGGATCATTTTAATTATAGAGTGTAAGATATCATAAAAAAATATCATTATTTTTTTTATTATTGAGTAAGAAATTTCAGTGTTCCAAAAATGGATCATTGGCGTGTAAAGGTATACTTTTTAACACAATGCAGTTACTTCATTTACACTAAAGAGTGGAAAAAGATTTCTGAACACTAAAATCTTTTAAGTATGTGTCGGAAGAAGATATTTATGACTATTGACTTTCGTTTTGGCTCCGTCTCTCACCCCCCCCTCTTCACCCGTTTCTGGACAATCAGGTGAATTTTTCAGCTGCAGCAAAACTGCATGCGCCTTTGTTGGTAGTTAAATGTTGCGTATTACTTTATTAGTGTTACTTCACTGTGCTACTTTTATTTAGTGGATATCACCAAGTACCTGGAGATTTATACAGGAGAATACAAGATTTATCAGTCCCGATTGTTTCTACTGTAATGCCTAGAAGTAGATTCAGAAAGATAAAAAGATTCTTTCATATTATCGATAATAACAAGCTGAAATCTGGAGATAAAATGGAAAAAATTCTTTTTTTATGTAGAACTTGAAAAAAAAATTTCAGCAGTTCAGCATCTTTCATTCTAAACTGAATATAGATGAATCGATGGTCCTTTATTACGGTCACCATTCAGTCAAAATGTTTATTAAAGGCAAGAGCCGATTAGGTTTGGATATAAAATATGGATGTTGTGTTCTAGTAGTGGCTATCCTTACTCTATGAGAATTTAAGGTGGGGAAAAAAATGGAAATGGAAAACTCTCCTCTTGGATCTAGAGTAGCATGGGAACTTTTATCCAGTGTTGAAAGTCCCGACAAGCATGAAACATTCTTTGACAACTTTTTTTCATCACACAAACTGTTAACAGAACTGTCTGAAAAGAATTAAAAAGCAAATGCCACAATTCAGGATAATTGCACAGGAAGATGCCCTTTGAAATCTTCAAAAGAAGCAAAAAAATGGCTAAGAGGTAATTTCGATGACCAAAATGTCGGACAAGTGTACAGTTGCCGTTAGAAAGACAGTGCTGTACTAACTATAGTATCCAATAATGTAACACATGAGCCTGTCACTAAAACCAAGAGATTTTGCCATGCACAAAAAAAGAAAATTGATATTTGTCAACCAAATCCTATAAAAATGTACAATGAGGGAATGGGAGATGTCTATTTACTAGACAGACTTCTTGGAACATATAGGCTACCGTTTAGAAACAAAAAAAGGTATTGTAATCTATTTAGCAATGCACTAAACATGGTGTTGAATAAGTCAGAAAAACACAACACAAAAATTCCTCAAGCGCCAAAAAAGAGAAAGTTTTTCTAACTACAACGAACAGTAAAAATAGTTTGGGACATAAAAGAACACATATAAAAAAACAATAATATATTTTGTCTTTATTTCTCATTTTAAAGAATTTTGTTAAATCTGTATTTTTCTAGGTTTTTTTTGCTTTATTATGATATTAGCTTTGCGAATTTTGATATGATGGTTATTTGTTTACCTACTCTTGTTTACTTACTCTTTGTCCTACTGATGTTTTCCTTTATTGAGTGTATTTCTAATAAGTGATTGTAATTTTCTGTAAATGTATAAGTTTCTGTTTATAAATTATATTATCAGCTTAATCTGTTTTATTTTGGAATTATATTTAAAAGTTTGCTTCAGAGGTGGCGCCAATAGGGGCACCCGTCGGGGAAGCTGTCCCCCCCATGGGGGTACATTTAAAAAATTCAGCAGGGAAAAAAATGATACGACTTTTTTCGTTCACATACAAATTTTTAGTTCTTTTACCCCATTTTAATTTTTAGGTTTTTAAGGCCTATTTCAATAGTTTGTTGTGTATCATGCCCCGCCCCCCCCCCTACAATGGAGAGTGATGAAACCCCATGGGGAAATGTTTAATGCCACCTCTTCTTAAAAATGAATATAATCATTGATTTTTGTATTAAAATGACATTGGTCACACTTTAAAAAAACATGTGAGTAAACTAACTGCTACCCGCCAATGTTCCATTTTTGAAACATGCTAAAAATCTTTAAAAAAAAAATTTGTTTTTTAAATTTTTATGTTTTAATTTTATTTTGATTTTTACCAAAATTTAGTTTATGTTACCTTTCAATCATAGTGCAGCATTTAAAAGGTTAATGTGAAACAACACATCTTGCATTTCAGGATCACCTGCTGTCAGACTTGCTACTTCCTCCCACTTAGTTGGTGAAGCGTGTGTTAACAGATTTATTCTCACAGTTGCTTCCTGGCCTAGAACTTCATCAAAATTAGCAGTGGTCGATTGTGCTCTTGATAGAACATCTGCTATAATTAGATTCTTTCCTGAAGCACATATTCCAACTGAATATTATATTTATTGAGTCGAATTAACATACGTTGAAGACGAGGAGATATTGTATTGTATGGTTTCTTACTAAGGCGCCCAGTATTGGCTTGTGATCTGTCTGGACTGTGACAATCCTTCCGTAAGTATAATAGTTGAAATGCTCCAACCCATATATCACAGTCATTAGCTCCTTTTCAATTTGAGCATAATGTTGTTGTGTCTGTGTTAATGATACAGATCCATAAGCTACTGGCTGACCTTCTTGAAGAAGCACAGCTCCGTCCATTTTTGCTAGCATCAACAGAAACAGTTACTGCCTTGTTTCTGTCAAAATATTTCAAACAGGGAGATTTCATTATGGCTTGTTTTATCAGCTCAAAATCTCTCTCTGTGTAGAAGAAGCTGCCTTAGATTATGCATTAAATTTGATAGGTGTGGTGTAAGTTTTGCTAGATATGTTACCATACCAAGAAATCTTTGCAGTTAGATGTTGCAAACTCTAACAACAATCCTGTCCACAATCTCTGTCCACAATTACATGGCCTGAAAGGAAAGTCACACAAGCTATGTATCCTTATTCTTTAACATTGTAAACTAAAGGAGAAGTCCTATGGAGGTAAGTGAATCTTGCCTATGCAGATCATAGCCAACTCACACACACACAAATGAAGCCAAATTCACAATAATTTTCCTCAACTATGTAAGATGATGCTCACCAGCAAAGTAAACTCATTCATACTCATTTGGGTGGATGCATGCTGAAAGGTTATGCAATAAAAATGATTACACGTATGTAATGTAAAAAGTTAACTTTTTATTTTTTATTTTTGACATCCAAAAAAATATATATATTTATTTGGAATTAATGTTTTTGACTTTACAAACTTTAATCTGATGATTACTTATTATTAATATAATTAATAATTAGTAGGTTAAATTACAAATTATTCATTTAAAAAATCATTAATAACCAAATTTATTTTTCTTCCTTTTTAAATCTAAAAGCATGGGAAAAATATATGTCAGCAACCAGATTAATAATAATACAGAATAAGCCATTTAATAATAGTAAGAGAATAAATAAAATTGAATTATCTATCAGTACAAGTTTTGAAGCAGACAGAATATTACTACATGCATCATTGTATTATGTCAAAGTAGTATGCTACATATTCAGTAGCGCACACAGGAATTTTTAAAGGGGGAGGGGGGGTCCGGGGTCAAAAGTTCACCAATCTTGTGTCATGCTCCTTTTGATTTTGTCGATTTTTGGGAACAAAACACAGTAAAAAACTAATTATTGAATAAATAATTAGCATTAATTAATAAAATTAATCATTAATAACAAATACTTAGTTAAATTTTACGTACTATATACTTAGAATTATAATCAATCGGAAAAAAAATCAAGGGCTTTGGGGGGGGGGCCGGACCCCCAGGACCCCTCCCTTGTGAGCGCCACTGTACATATTCATTGTGAATTTGCATTCAATGCAATCAAATGTATATTTTAGGTTAATGAGCACAGAATAAAAAAAAACTTCACAGACTTTTCTTTAAAAACATAAAATCTTATTCATAAAAGTTTCATAATTTTATCAGAAGTCCAAAACCTATTTCAAGTATATTCTCAACTGAAAATGCATTTTCTTATTTGAATGAATTTAACATTCACTCTTTTTCAAATGTTTTGTTTCTTATTAAATGTTAATAGGAAAATATATGCTCATGCTCATCAATGCGTTGTGGAAAGCAGAAGTTAATATAACACTGATAACTGAAAAGTGAAGGCTTCATTGCTGTATTCAGGATGTCATGATACAATCTCAGTAGATGACTCATTGACTAAACTGTATGCTGGTCTGAGCGCAAGTTCCAAGAGTGGGTCTGAGAGAGTCCAAGTCTTCACTAGCTTGACCAAAGGAAGGTCAAAGGTTCAGCATTGTCCTGTTTTGGGTACTTTCCCAGAAACGGTGACCATAGGGAAATCATTAGTTACATAGAAGGAAGTTTATCCTTTATTGGAGTCTGCCACATGTATTTTGAGCTGTCAGTTTTCATTTTTTCTAAGCTTTTGTTTTTCATTAAATAAATAAAACATAATTAATTTAATTTCCTATATGACAGTCTTAATGCCCCTTTCTATAGAGGCATTAAAATTTTATAGGGTTATAATTTTTATTCATGAGATTGTTGCTATACCTTTTCTATGATTGTAATTTATTCAACTTTCAAAATGAATTCATTTTTAAAATAATATTTAATCTATTCCTTTCACAGATGTTTATACAATGAGATAATGACTCAAAGAGTGGTAATTTTATTATCTTAAATTTCAATAAACTAGTAGAAAAATTACAGAATTTAATCAAATCTTGCATTAAGTTTATAATTATTACTATTCGTTATTCAATTTTCTTCATTTTGAATTCAAATTTTGATTTATTTTAAATATTACATAAATATATAATCTCTTCAACATTTATATCTAGATACAATAAATAATATACAAAAACTTACCATTAATACAAATCCTCTTTGAATGATCCTTTGCCAATAAGGCATCCAACAGTTCTTTTGCTTCAGAGCTGATATACTTGGGATACTTAACTTCTTTCTTCAACACATTATCCAAAACATCTCTATAAGCTCTGTGGTCAAATGGGGGCTTTCCTACAAGAAGAGCATACAGTATACATCCAAGGCTCCAACAGTCCAATTTTAAGCCATGGGGACTTTTTCGCACCATCTCTCTGAAAAAAAAAAATGTTTCAAAAGTACTGCAAAATTCTTTTAATTTGGGCTTATTGTTCAAACTAGGTCATTTGGAGTAAAAAAATAACCTATAAAATGAGTAAAGATATAGCTAAAGACTCTACTGTTAATAAAATACGTATTTTTAAATAAGGCAAAGCAAAATAATAATTAAAAATAAGAGAATTTGAAATGCATTATATTCGTGATATGTATTAGGTGAACCCTACTTAAAATATGATGGCTTTGCATTTAATAATTATGAACTTTAAAAAAAAATTGAGATAACACCTGGTTTAAACTGATCCAAATTAATAGATTTAATCCATAACAGTAAAAATAAAATTATTAAAGATTAAATATGTGTGTGTGAAGATGTTCTTAGGCTTTCTATATGATATTTTGAATAAATTAGAAACCCTGAAAAACAAATTATACAACTTTTATCTCCAAATTTCCCTTAAATCATGTATAGAAGGGGTGGGCATTAAGTCAATCCTGATTGAATGATGGACCACCAAGACATTTCGGAGTGACCGCTTTTACTAAGACCTAAGACACAAAAACTAAAAGAAACAAATTCATGGAACACTGACACCAGCTAGACTGGAGAATCGGCTTTTCACAAGCAACGTGACTGTGCTTACTCAAGAAAATGATTTGATGAATGTGTAGAACTGGAAGCACACAACACTTAACCCCTTCGGGACGAACGTCCCAAATATGAGCCAGCACGAAACACCGCCAAAGGGCGAATCACTCGAGGGTGCGCCAGGCACTTGGAACGTTTTGTAAGCTCAGTTTTTGACAATAGATGGCATTCTATGTCCATAAGATTTGAGATACATGGAGATCTGACTTTCTATCCAAAATGAGAGAAATATTACTCACATACACATGGTTTTTGTTTTATAAACATAAGGGAAAGTGAATGTTTTCAAATTGAGTGCTTTACGACTGCTCTTGAAATGAACATGTGGTTTTCGTTTATAGTGAAGATGAGAGATTTATTTTCACTGCAGCATTTGATTTGGATTTGCAGTCTAGTTTTTAATGGATTAGATCTGGTAGACAAAATTTGTCTTTTTTTTCCTTACTTTTTTACAAGGTCTACTTTTACAAATGCTGACAATAAAATGTTTAAAAACTTGTACTTAAACAGAAAGTGACTGAAGTAAATAAAATATATTAGTACAAAATATAAAAAGCATATGCCGTTCCTATAACATACAAAAAAGTATTGAATAATGCGTTTATATTTCGATAATTTTATTGATTTAGGCTTAACTACACAAAACCCTCCGGCCTGTGAGTGACACTCGGGACGGAAACCTCCGGCCCTGGCAGTACGCACGCATTTGTGTCCTTTGTCCCGAAAGGGTTAACACTGTTGCCAGGGAGGGGGAGGGAAACGATCAATATAATGCCATCTAAAGAAATGAATCCCCCCTGCATGTGACTGAAAGAGAAAATAAATGTTGATGAACAGCTCTTCCTGGGAAAGCACAAGATTTGCAACTAAGACATCACCTCACGTCCTGTGCTTCCACAGGATTAGGTTTTCGTGTTGATGTTGCATTCCTCAATGGCATGGCATTCAGTAGTGAATGTGTTAAGTACATATGTTGTTTATAAATTCAATGGTTCACATATGTTCACTACTCGGTGCATTGAATATGTTCCTGCTCTGCAGTCTAGCAATCACTCACAGTTGTACTAACATTCCCCTTGATAATTTTGTGTAACTTGATTCGGTAGTATAAATAGTGATGTCTTATTTTAAAAAAAAGGGGGATCAATGTCAGAAATAAATGTTAAGAATATACGATTTTAATACAGAATGAGAAGAACAGTTTTTCTTTACAATGGTGAATGCAAAATTTGTGTGCTATCTATATCATGCAAGTGTGGCACTTCCAAAAAAAAGGAAACAGAGAAAAGGCCTTTCAAAAGCATGCATGGAAGATTTGATCAAGGCTTTCCATTAAAAAATGAATTGCATAAACAAATGTTAAAATGCAATTAATCAGACATCATTAAGCCCAGTACTATATTTAAGACTGCAACAGTTGCATCTTTTCATATGTGTCATGTGTTAGCAAAACATAAGAAACCTTTCACAGATGAAGAAACGATAACAAAACAAAAACAAAAAAACTCTGGAAGTTAGCGATTCATTATTTGATTCATTCAAGAACAAAAATGAAATTATTTCACAATTAAACCCGTACAATTTTCTTGTAGAACTGTCATACACTGTATGAAAATTATGAATTCTGATCTGGCTGATCAGCTGATCGAAGATATTATCAACTGCATTTACTTTTCCTTGCAGTTTGGCAAATCTACATAAGAGGTTGATATCTCTCAATATCGCATTTTTATAAGAACGGTTTTTAGGGATATAAATGTAAAAGAATTATAAGCAAACACGAAAAGAAGAATATATGAGGTAAAGAGGTTTACTGCACCTTCAAAAAATATATAGAGGTGAAAGAAAAATTCTAACTTATAAAATTATATCAATGACAACTGTGATGGGACCCCATCAGTGACCGGCACAATCATTGGTGACAGAGACGATGGTTTACCGCATTTCTCCTTTCTTATCATCAAATTATTCACCAACAGTCCCTATGTCAAAATTCTAAATATCCATCATATTATAGGAATCTGCATGAAAATTGTAACTCATATTGAAGAAGTCTTCAGAAAAGAATGTTTCGGGCCCAAATACATGAAAAATAATCTGATTATGGGGAACTGTTTTACCATGCAGATGTTCATCAATTAAGTTGAAGTATATTTTCACAAAGATTCAGAGACTTACTACAAGAGGAAAAATATTTTTTGGAATCAAAAGATGAAAGTATGTTGAACTTAGCGATGACACTTGGTTGATGGATTTAGCTTTTGTTGTTGATATAACAAATCATCTTAATGAATGATCTTATAATTACAAGGAAAAAAATCAAACAATAATAGAATTAATTGGATTTATTAATACTTTCAAAAAGAAGTTAAAGTTAATATCTTCCCAGTTGATTAATAAACTGAAAAATTTTGAAAATATTTTTGAACAGTTGTTTGTAAACAGAGGCACATTAAACAAAGAGAAATATTATAATGAAATAAAAAACTTCATTCCGAATTTGAAAGACGCTTCTAAGAATTTACTAGACTAGAACCAATTGTTGCAATCATATGTTACACCCTAAGCAATGTAGATAGGGAAGAAGAAACAGAAAATACAAATTACATATTATTTTTATTCCTTAAGGAAAGTGAAGTTATTCTCCTTTAAAATGATATAATTTTAAAGGAAAATGAAGTTATTCTCCTTTAAAATGATATAATTTTAAAAGCGTGCAGTTCAAAACCTAAGAATATCTTTGGAATCTAATGCGTGAAGTAAAGTATTCTAATTTTTATTTAAAATTATCTAAAATTAAAGTAATTTTACGTCATTCTTTTGCTCTACCAACCTGCATGAATATGCATTTTTAAAGATAAATATAATTAAGATATATCATATCCATCTCACAGATGACTTCTCAGCATCCAGTGCAAGATTAGCAATTAATAATTATATACCAAGATATTAAAGATTGTTGGGCAGTATGCAGACTAAGTCTTCTACTGACTATAACTACGAGAATTAACTTTAGATGAGAATTATTTATTTTTTAATGTATTTTGAATTAGTTGATAGTACATGAATCAGTTGTTGTTATATATTTGTAGCTATTATTATTATGTTTGTTTCTTGCAATTTGCTTGAAGCGTGGTTTTAAAACAATAATTTTTTTTATTGTAGTTATCTAGGTAAGTGCACATTCCATATTTATTATTAAGTTGTAATAAATATTGTAGACTTGTTTTAACTCATCAAATCTACCCACTTGGGGGACAGAAGCACCTTGAAAAAATTAGAAATAGATAGTACAGTGGAAAAGTCTGATCTACCCTGATGTATAGTTTTAATGTAAAGTAAAAACTAATATACAATTTTTCACTTTTGATTCTAAACATCGCCCAAAATCATGACTCATTTTTTAGATAGAGGAATAAAACTAAATAATTTTTCAAACAAATTACATTTATGACCACTTATATCAATCTACCATCATAGCATAAAATAAAAGAATATATAGGAATAATATGAGTATGCTGAGATGTTCCAGAATCACACAAATTTTATCAAACAACTGTACTAAATAATTGTCTTAACTGAAGCAACTGCATGAAATCTTAAATGAAAAGTATTTCCTAGCTTTCTTAGCTAGATTCTTAACAATGAAGTTAGTAAGAAAATTATAATAAATGGGACCTTATTAGAAAACATTTAATTTAACATGAGATTCTAGTATAAAAAGTTAATGGTTTGCTTGCATTTTTTTTTTTTTTTTTTTTGCTTCCTTTAGTATTTTATTTTATTCTACTAATTCCACTTTTTCTGGTGAACCCACATTCATTTCTCAGTTAATTTAAGGTTGAAGAATGGAAGAAATGAATGTTCTATTTTTCCTGTATAATATTCCTCTTTCAGATGCATTTAAGAGAGCAGAACGTATTATACATTATAGTTGGTACTGAATTTAATTTGAAACAGTAAAATGTTTATATGATATATCAGTAGAGTACACATCTATTTCAGTTGCCATTTACAATTTTCTAATTTTCTGTAAGTGTCACTTTTTCAGATCAAGTACTAGCTTATTTGTTTTACATCTAAAATGGTGGTTGTAATATAGTTAGTAAAAATGAAAATAACTTTAACTCTTAATTTGAGAAATTTAAAATAAGAATCTTAAATATTTTTAGTTAAATTCTGAATGAGGTAGAATCTACACAAGTTTGCAATTCTTTCATATGAGTAACATCAAAAGTTTTTTAAAATTATAAATGCCTCAAAAAATTTCATCAAATATCAAAAATAAGCTTTCCCATTGAGAAACAGCACTTTCCCCTTTCGAGATCAATTTTAATATTTTCAATACTGTGTGTGATATATGTTTACTTCCATATATACATATAAAAATGTGTGTGTGTTTACATTTAATTTAAACCGTAATATTTTATACAATATAAATATTCAATTAAGACATTCTTTCTGAATAAAATGTATTTTTAATTTTTAAGTTATCTTTATTTAAGTTAATTAAGTTTAAAAATTGCATTTTCTTCCCCCTCCCCTCATATTCCATATACCTCCAAAAGATTTTTCAGCTAACAATTTTGAATAGCAAGTTTGACTTAATCTTAGATATCTCTAAATATAGGAAAGTGGAAAAAGTTTTTAATACATACATTGAATTTAAAGGAGTAATCAAAATAGTAAATTAAATTTTTAGTTTCTAACATTTATTTCGTTCATAGAAAAAGCAATAACAAAAATCACCTCAATGTTACAAAAGGCAATACATTAAAAAAATCAATTCTGAAACTGTGAATGAAAAATAATGATCAACTGAGATAGATTTTGAACATTAACAGAAGGAGCTAAAATGCATACTCACGGGGACATAAAATTTGGTGTCCCTACCATTGTGTATTTTACTTCATCTGGTTCCGAGAGATTTGTTGACAAACCAAAATCCGCAATTTTCTATAGATGATTTTTAAAAAACAAACAAAAACAATTAATGAAATCTGTATAAAAATAGCACATTTTTTGTTAAAATTATATAACAAAATTTTTAAATGAATAACACAACTCAAATATACTAATCTACCAATTTACACAAACTTTTTCAATGCACTTCAGCTACAAGAATCCATATGTTACAAGAGTGTATTATATTATGAGAGAGTATTATATTATGTGTATTGTATTATTTGAAAATACAAATATTTAAATTATTTTGTGGTATTGCATTCCTCATAAAAGTAATAAATATGTTAAATAAAATAGTGGCAGTATTATTCAATTTATTTATTGTGCTTATTTCATAATATTGTTATGTTGATCGGGGTTGGAGGATTTTATGCAAATCAGTCACAAAGTACATGGCATTCTAGTTTTTTCCTTTGGTTATGCAAAGATATGTAGATATAAAGCTTATGATAGTAAAATTTTAAATTTATAATATACTTATCATAATGAAAAAAATCATAACTTAAACCTACACACAAACTAACTATACAGTAACACTTAAGATTTAATCCATTGGAATATTTTTACATTAAGTTAAATCAAATTACCAAATATTGTCAAAAAAACAAGTAAAATCTCGACATTTATTCTGCATTCTAGTTCATTACTTTGCTTATACAAAAACCAGTAAACATAAAACTTTTAATGATATAATTTTAAATGTATGATTTATTTATTATGAAATTAAAAATGTGGGTAAATTTTTCCTCCATTGGAATACTTTTATATACTGTTAAGAGATATTTTCAACTTATTAAATAGTGTCAAATAATATAGATAAATAAAATCTCTATATTTTTTTCACATACTTGTTTTTGTTTTTTATAAATTTATTTTTAGCTTTACAATTTATTTTTAATATCTTTTTATTATGGCTGCAATTTCTTCTGTCGTCCAACGTACAGATTCTACAACAACAATCATCTTTGAACAAATGAATCTCAGTTGCAATGTATCATGAGAAAAATTGAAAACGAACCAGCTTTTCTCCCTATTTGACCTATTCCCAAGCAGGTCCAAAAATTCTACCCTCTTTTCTAACTGGTAAAATGCTGACTCATCATGTAAACGTGTCTACAAAGGATTAATGCGCAGGTATTTTGTCAGCAATTTTCATCCATGTAAATGGGACTTAATGTAGTTAGTGTAAGTGTGACACTAATAATGACACACTTCAAAGCAAAACTAGGGCTACTGGCAATGGATCTTGTAACTTCAAGTGTTTTAATGGTTACAACATTATTTGAACTAGCACATCACTCTTCAAACTTCTACAGAATTACAATTAAAAATTAATGAGAGAACAAATAAAGAGAAAATTAAGAATAGACTTACTGCTTGCATATTTTTTGTCAGCAAGATATTTTTGAGGGACAAATCACGATGAATAACAAACTTATCATGCAAATACATAACTCCATCAATAATTTGCTTAAAAATGCAACAAGCTATAAAAGAGGTAAAAAGTAAATATTAATATCTTTTAGATGTTTCTTTAAATTGTAATGAGATCATTCTTAATGCATAAAAATATAAGGGTACAGAATATATTTTTTATGAAAACATTTTAGCAGAAAATAACCATTATCTCTAGTTTGACTTTCATAAAAAATATTAAAAGAAGTTGCAAAAATAAAAGGAAAGTATAATTAACATAGCTTTTTTTTTGTTTCAGCTGTTTAGTTTATAGTATAATTTCCACTCCCTGAAGTCAAAATAAAAAGCAATGATTGATACTCTCTCTATATATTCTTCTATTACAGAGAACTCAGATATCACTTTGTGTTAATAGTTTGATAACATCTATTGTTAATCTCATTAACATGTGAACAAATTTATCATTCATTGACAGTCATACAAATTGAAATAAACAAGATACAAAATTTGTATTAAAACAATAGTAATTTTTTCATTATTTTGTTATAATTACCAGAATGATTTATCTAAATTTTAAATAAACTGAACAATGAAAATGAAAAAAAAAAAGAATTTAAACAAAAATTTAACATTGTTTATTAAGAAACGATACAACTATTTAATTGTATTGTTATGATAGTATCAAAAATATGAAGATTTTTAAAGAACACTTGGACATCTAATGAAAAAGCCAGAAATTACAAAATAAATTTTTATTTCAAGTTGAAGATTTTTATTACTTTAGGTTTAAAATTAAATTTTCTTCAATTCATTAAAGAATTAAATAATTTTGAAATATAAAAACATAGCTTTAATCCTCTTGCTGCATACTTATTTTATCAAAGTAGGTTAAAAAAATTGTATATGGTTTTATTACGTATTTCAAATCTATATATTGAATCTACATTTTAGAGTTAAAATATACAAAAAAATTTTGTAAAAGAGAGTTTTTATTTTAAAATATAAAATTAGATCATCCAAATTTGAACATAAAAACGTAAGTGAAAACTTAAATAAAAGCAGCACAGGTTGTATACTTAAATAGTCGGACAAATACATACCCGTGGAAATCGTGGTTTGCACAAATTTTATTACATCTATGTTGCCAGGGGAAATCGCAGGATGCGCAGCGAGAGGGTTAAGATATATGAAATTGAAGCAAAAACTGTTTTTGCTCCAAAATTCATTATATTTATTTTAATGGTTTGACTCATTTAAAATTTTAAAAAAAATAATTAATACATGATTTGAATACATTAAATCTGATTCAATTCATGCAATTTGTTAAACCATAAATTTAAATTAAAATCAAACATTAAAATCATTAATTACATTAAAATCAAACATTTTTAACAAAGAAAATAAGTTTATTTTGTGTAACAATCTAAATGGAAATTTTCAATACTAAATCTCAGGGGCTGGTGAACAAGGGGTAAGAGCCTATAATTAATTTAAACTTATTTTTTAACATTTTAAATTGTTAACCTTTTTTAAAGATAAGGCCACAACTATTTTACCATTTAGCTTCGAACTTTAAAAACATTCCTGGCACATATCCTGCATTAAATTTGTTGGACATTAACAATTTTTTCTCAAAAAAAGGAAACTAGTAAACTGTTATTGTGATAAAAAAAATTATTTTAACACAATTAGAAAACTTACCAATCGATTCAGAAAAAGGATGATCTTGTCTTTTCATGTAGTCTTCCAATGAACCTTCTTCACACAATTCCAAAATTAGATAAATGTAATTTTCATCTTCAAATGTATCATACAACTGAACAGAAAAAATGCAGGAAATTTTTTTTTATACACTGAATAAGAAATTAACATGGCAGAAAACAATGTTGTTTTTAATTAGTTTTAATATTTTTCCCATATTGTATTTAAATATTATTACTGTGTAACTAAGAAAATCAATTTTATTTCATGAATAGATATTCCAAAAGCAAAAAGTACCAACAGGATAATTTTTTAAACGAATATGAATACTTATTTTTATATTTAAAATATGAACTTATTCTCTTCATAATGTATTTCTTGAAAACTTATATCAAATATAGATATTTCCTTTTATATAAAAAAAAGTATTACTATTATTAGTTTGAAAATAAAATTGGGGAGGTGATTCTTTTAAAAAAAATGAACAAAAAATATTTTAAGAGGGGAAGGGAACTCTTTCCAAGTTTTTCTACTGTTTTTTATATGTAATCAGAAAAATATACACCCAACTCTTTTTTTACACAGTTTTAAAATAACATGGTACACAAATTTAACAATTTTTTTTATTTTTAACACAAACTTTTTGATCTAGAACAAATTTTTTAAAAAATTAGGAATTTGTGCCCTTTGGATGAGAATGATTTGATCAAATTTATGACAGTATATGATAATAAAGTGGATCATAATGAAGTCGAAGGTGAAATTCAGCTATTTAAGCAGTTGATTTAATTTACAAAGGCTTGAAATTTATTGCAAGTATGTTAAGAGGTAATTATAAGTTTTGTGTAGCAGGATATCAAGAATTATATAAATAGCTTCAGAAAGCAAAAATAGCCAATAATAAGAGTTTGTAAACAACAACAAAAAAACTCGAAGCTGTTAATAACAAATGAAAATCTTCATTTGAATCAAAACCGACAAATGTGCTAGACATATCTGACAGTGTTTAAAAACGTGTATGCTTGTTATCAAATAGCAATGAATAGTTGTTAGTATTTTTATATGTTGTATGTTCTTTCACTGTACAGTATTTTTTTTTTGTAATAAAAATGAGAATTGTTTTTGTTTCATAAATATGTGAAATTCATTATATTACTTTTTTTACATGATTTTTTTAATTTTTTTTTTGGAAAATATTTATAAATTTTTCATTGTACACGATTTTTTAATATTGCGGAACATTTCTCAAAATTTACTATACATTGCATGTATTTTTTTACACAATTTTTTTTTTTTTTTTGCATGGTTTTCTAAGCATTATAAAATTTACCATGTAAAAAAAAGTTGGGTGTAATATTCCAGTATGAGCTTATTATTTTACACAAGTTAAAAGCTTTGAAGTCTATACATTTTTAAATCTAGTCTACACAATTATCTTCAAAAATTGTTTTTCTTCAAATGTTTTGAATTAATCATAAATACAGAGAATAAAAAAATAAGCTTATCATTAAAAAAAAAATTAAAAATAGAGGAAAAATAATAATCAGAGGTAAAATATATAAAAATCTTTAATGAAATGTTCTGTTGATTTAATAAAGACATCTCACAATATATCTTCAATAAAAGATATAGCAAAATGGATAAAGACATTCAATAAAAATGCTATTAAATGCATGAATGATAATTTTTTGAAAATTTAAGTAAATTATGATTTATAGATACTTGTATTAAACTTAGATGTTTATAAAATGTTTACCTTGACGATGTTACGGTGCTGCAGAGTAGAATGTATTTCAATTTCTTTGCAGACAAACTTTTTATGCTTTCTCCAATTCTCATCCTTTTTGTTGATCTAATAATTAAAGTGAATAAGATAAAAGACTAAACATTAAAAATTAAAAAAATATTTAAAAAATTTTTTCATCACAACTATTTTATACTTCACAAATATAACCTTAATGAATATAGTTAATTCTCATCTGAGTAATGTTAAAATTAACAAAATTCAGATTAGAGGTGAGAAACATTTATACACCATAAGTCATTTATAAACCTGAAAAAAATAAAAGAAATCTATATGAAACTGGTCTATATCAATTGGATCAATTGTATATTTAAAAAAATGTCAGAATATGAGAATTTTTTTTTAAATTACAAGAAACAACAAATAGCAATAATGCTAATAGAAAGAGCAAGCTAGAGTACATATAATGAAAGCAAAGTACTGTTAGGTGAAAGTGTGCATTAATATAGTGAGTGTGAATGAGTGAGTGAGAGTTATATTGATGCTATTGGCAATAGACCCCTAATTTTGAGCTGTGGTCAAGTGACGAAGATAACACCTAAGACCCTACAACGCACCTTTTTGTCAGGTCTGTGCACTACTATTGTTTGATTATCTGAGAGGACATAGTATTTCACATCACTAAGTCTAACTTTTGAAAAAAAAATTACATAAAGAATATATTTAGGCCAATTTCTTTGATTATTCATGATATCGTACTAATATATAATGCTGTCATATGAGGACTTTCTGAAAACATTTTCATTAAAATCCATTTGCAAAAAATAAATTTTTTGACCTACATTGCATGAAAAAAAAATCCTTAATCTAAGTTTTTACACAAAACATATCGAAATATTGATGTTGAATATACAAATAATGCACTAAGGAGACAGTGTGATAATCAAAACAAGGATAAACACGAAATTCAGCATTGCAGATTTGTAATTGTTGCATAGAGTAAAATTTGCTTTTCTTTTCGTTCACTTACTATTTCTGCACAAACTACACATCATCTTCAGTTTTCTTCTCTTGCATTCACATTTAGTTTAGGAAATGTTTTCCAGAAAGCCTTAGCCATCACAATACCAACACAAAAAAACTTCTGTCTACTAACTAACAAAGACGAAAACTGAGTAAAAAAAAGAATTCCCTAAACCAGTAAAAGATTTATATTGTCAAAGAAAAAAAAGATAAAACAAGAAACTTTATTTGAAACCCCCTGATTTTTTACATTATATGCAGCTGTAGCTGAATGTCAGCAGAGTTTAGTTTACTCTCTATATCTCCCGCTCCCAAATCTAAGCAAAATCAGAAAGAACTTCCCAAACACTTGGTCAAAACCTTAGAGGTTCGATTAAACTAAATGTAGTGGACATATAACTCCACTTTGTGGTTTAAAATAATACTAATTATACACCTATGTTCAAGAATAATACACCCATCTGGTAGATCTGTATGAAGCATAATTAATCGATGCATCATCCTGCTGCCAATGACATATGGGGTGGTTGCATGTGTGACACAGCCATCTCTAAAATGTATTCTATTGTTCAGAACATCCTTATAAATAGGTTAATATCAAATGATAATAAATTTTAAATAAATAAAAAAACTATAATTAAAGAAATTAATACTTGTGTATTTCCTCATTCATGTTTTTTTGGTAATTAGTAGTTACAGATGGAAACAAATTCTTAGAACTTGATGCTCTTTATGTGTGGCAATCATGTGTATTTCTAGTTTTCTTCAAGCAAACAATGTTACTATTTGATTTCATGTATTATTTTAAACTTAAAATTTGACCTATATCAAAGTTTCTAAAAATCATAACTAAGGATTTGAAATTAAATTGTAAAGTCAGAAGTCTATAATCTTTTTTTCACCCTAAATTTTAAAAACAACTGATTCCTGAAATATTACTTTGCGCATCTGAATTTTCACTTTTGATGTAAAATGTTGAACTTTTTATAAGTAAATCTTACAACTTCAATTATAGAAATAAGATAAAGATAAAAATAGGTAACAAGGGGAAAATCAGAATAAACCATACATAAAATGAGAATGTCTATACCATTTATGGAAAAATTATTGAAAAATACAAATGATTGCTAGGAGAGAGAGAGAAGCAATAGCATAAAGTTACCTGAATTTGACATATTTCTTAACTTTGGCAATTTCCACTATTGTGGTTGTAATAATACAGAAGTACCATTATAAAAATACTTGGCACTTACGTATTAGCGTCAAAGCTGCAAAATTTGTGCCATAAGAATCACCCCACAATTCCCATAGTGCAAATTTGCTTGTGTTGATATTAATACATAAGTACCAAATTTTTCAAATATTCTTTTATCCAATTTTACAACACTAAGTTGTGTTGTAATTAATAATATTGGTGATAAATATAAATTGGAAATAAATAAGATTTGAATAAATGAAAACTCTCAGGCAATCCTACTTCTTTAATAGCTACAAATTCTCCAATGCCTCGCTTTAAACATCTTGCTTTATACACAGTGGCAAATCCACCACGTCCCAGTTCTTCAAGTTTTTCAAAATCCTGGAGAAAGATATAAATTATTTTAATACATCACAATAACACATAATTCACAGTACTATTAAAAGTTTTGAGAAATGGTCAAAGCAAAAAAAAGGGTACCTCTCAGATTTGATGACTTTGTATGACCAATTTAGAAACCCCAATAAAGTGAAATACATACAAGGGCTGTTCAAAAAGTATCTGACTTTGAATTCTCCAGCACACAATAGAGTTTGTCGGATTTTTAATTCTCTAAAGATGACAGAATGAAGAGCAGAGGTGCTACATCAAATTTTTCCTCAAATTCTTGGTGATTTTCTACATGAGACAATTCGTAAGATTCAGCACGTGTTTGGAGAGATGCTATGGAGATCACACAAAGGAGGGATGAATTTGGGAGGGATTTTACCAATTTAAAAGTGGCCGCACGCCAGTAGAGAGTGACCATCATTCTGGGAGGCCACAAACTGCTCAAAATGCAGCTGTTGTTGTAAGTGTGGAACATCTAATAAGATTGTTATTTGACAGTACGTGAGACTGCTGAACAAGTTGAGATTAGTACAGGTTCTCCACATGCAATTTTTTGTGAGCATGCATAGAGTAACTGTGAAATTTGTTCCCAAGTTTCTGTTGGTGGAACAGAAAAACACCGTCTTGCAGTTGCACAGGATCTACTGGACTCTATCAACACTAAACCTGGCTTCTTGTGACTCTTGGAAGTTTCCAAAAATGAAAATGTCATTGAAAGGATCCTGTTTTCAGAGTAGATGAGATAATGCAGAACAAGACAGTGAAGTTGAACAACTTTTTTCAGCCTCAGTGTGTGAAAGTGCCAGAGACCTACTTTGAATTTGATGCCAATCTTACAAAATAATTAAGATATTTTTTCTTCTGGCCAAAGGTTGGATACTTTTTGAACAGACCTTGTAATACTTCTGAATAAGCCATATCTGTTCTTGATTGTTTTTTGCTTTTTAAAAAAATACATTATATTTGGGTTGTTTTTTTTTTTTTCTTCTTTTGTTTGTTAAAGTTTGTAAAAGAGAATTCATTGCCTGATTCTTCATGTTTGCTTAACACAATTAAAATTCATACTTAAAAATTTTTTTTATTGGAAAGCTTTGTCTGTAAATTATTCTGAAATGTATAGATGAGTATAATGTACATATTTTTTTTTTTAATCATTTGGTTGATAGATCAATTGATTATTCAAGTTGAACTCTGGAGAAAATTTGAAAGCTATTGGTAACTGACTTCACAATTTTGAATCGCGGTCAGATGACAAGGACAACACCTGAGCTAATACCCTCTCTCCAAAGCTCCCTAATGTGAGGACTTAGATCTTGATAAAAAACCTACCACTATACACTATAAGTTTCAATGACATTAGAACTTTTTTAATCATTTGAAACAAAAGAGATAAATGCATGTGATGATGCAGTTTGATTTAAAATAATACTGAATCTTCAGTTTATAAGAAAGACATGTTTAGTTGAGAAGGAATAATGGAATCAACTGAAAATACTGCAAGAAAGGAATGAATAGGCATTTTTAAAGATTGCAGAATAATTAATAGAAATATTTTAAAAAATGTAGGTAACTACTACTTCACCTATAATTTCTACTTATGTTTATGTTTCACTTTTTATTTTCTATGTATAGTAACATTGTTCAAATTAGTTTACGGTAGATATTTCGCGTTAACATTAGTAAGATGTTAGCAATGCTAAGGTTTAAGTAGATTTCAACCAAATAAATTTTTCTGATTAAATGTTATTTTTTATACAAATGGAAAACTTGTAGTTTATTTGAGTGATTTACACGGAATCCACAACATTCATTTGCTGTTATTCCCGGACATCTTGTTTAAAAGTCTGTGAGAAAGAATAGTTGGTTTGAAAAATGCAAATAAAATATGATCATAATGAAGAATATGTGGATTCCAAAGGCATACCTGTTAACTTTAGAAACTAAGAAAGTGTAAAATAAAGCATGAACATCATTTTGAGCAAATTTTTTTGTTTTCAGAAATAAATCTTTCTCAGTAAAATATGTATTTCTTTGCAGTAACATATTTCCATATTTCACTATTAATCACTTCAGTCTCAGCGTGTCTATTTATCCATTGGGCACTTGGGGCGGGTGCCCAGGGACCCAGATGAGCTGGACTTAACCAGATTTTCTGGTTATAAATTTCCATCCTCCAGTGCCAAGGAGGCCTGTAGATCCTCTGCACTCAGGGCTCAAAATGAGCTTGGCACTGACGCTCAGCCTTTCTGGAAAAACTAGTGTCTTCTCCAAAACAAAACTTTTAAATTGACCATTGGGCTAAAATTGACTGTTGCCCAAAAAATAATAGTTAAAGCCAGTCCAGGTAGGAATGTCATTTCCCGTTGGTTAGCAGAGTAATTGCCAACTTGACTCAAAAATCACACAAAAGTTTGGTGCCAAATAGGATCCAACCAAACCTAGCAATTGACAAAAACAAATTGATTGGTAATATAAAGCATGATTAATGCAATCACATGCAAAGTACAAGATTGAATTTTAGAAAGTTGCTGTAAAGCAAAAAAAAAAAAAAATTTTTTAAAATTTTTTTTTTTTTTACATTACGCCCGCCAACATCCTCTCGGACATAAGGCGTCTTGCAGTCCAATATAAAGCAGATGTCTCTCTAGCAGGAAGGAGAACTCCACAGTTGTCTTGCGAGAGAACATGAAGTAGAGTGGGGCATTTGGATAGATGCTCCCCAGTCATTGGCACGGATTTACAGAGAGGGCAGACCGGTGAATCAGCCAGGCCAATCTTAAACAGATGGGCTTGCAGATAATCATGTCCGGTGATGATTCTGAAACATGCCACGCCCTCCACCCTAGGTAGGGCAGAAAGCTGAGCACGTCTTTGGCCATCGAGCAGGCAAGACCAAGATTTGCCAACAGCCAGGTCTATATGTCTTCAATAATGAAATTATACCTATGAATCAGGAATTTCTTACTGCATTTTCCTGTATATAATCCACAGCGGCATATTATCCACAAAGCCTTTTTTTGGAGTAAAATAAAAAAAAAAACATTGTATAATCCGCGGCAGATTTTACGGTGAATAATCCAAAATATAAACTGCCGATTAATGAGTGTCACATAAGATAAAAAATATGCAATATAATTAAAAATAGAAGTAAGAAATTGTCCAGAAAACAAAATTTATTATGAAACGTCTTTTTAAATATGTATGATAATATTTTTTACGATAATCTCAATAAAACAAAAAAATTCTTTGCTACTGCCATCTATGTTTTGAGTTATTAAACAAAACATTGCATGCAGAAAAAATCTTTCTTTTTTTTTAATTTAGCAAGTTAACAGCAAAAAAATTAAGATCAAGACTGCTTTACCATTGTCTTTTTCTTTTAAATTCCATTTATATATTTCTTCCTCCAATTCTGGCCAGTGAGGTTTTCCATGACGATCGGCTCTTTAACGTCGATCACAATTTTCGAAGTAGGTCTTGTTTTTTCTCTTCAAATGAATATTCGATTTGTCCACTTTGCAGCTTCCCAATTTTGGTAGCCTCTATAGCTTTTAACTTGAAGTTTGCAGTGTAACACACCCTTTCGCTTCAACATGATGAAAACTTTCAAGGGACATAATAGCTCTAATCAAGAGAAAATTAGAAATGGCGCGTAGGTACTAGTAACTGTTTTTTCCTTCCCAGGAACCGAATTCGTTTTTGAATGTAATTGGACAAAAACTAGTTATGGCTGAAATACATCAGCCGAGTCATGAAAGTGCCATCTATTATTTATTTTACAAAAAATAAACAGCACATTTCTTTCAAAACTTTATTGTTAGCTTTTCTGATGGAGAATGTTTTTTCTCAGATAATCTGCAGCGGAGTATAATCCACACAACGAAATTTGAAACTTTTTTAACACATAATCTGTGGATTATTTACAGGAAAATACGGTAATAAAATGCAATATGTGAGAGGAAGAACAAACTTTGTGAATTTTTTTAAGACACTGGTTACAAGTACTTAGGTTTCTGTGCATACACATCTTTTTTCCAGTCATCGCGAGTAGAAAATGATGCATAAAAGTTGATAGGGAGAACATCATCAGTGGATGATGGAATCCCTGCAAAAATGCATAAAAACGAACTATCCAGGTGTAAAAGCATAGTGAAAAGCTGATAGGTGTAAAAGTTCGTAGGTATGCAGAAGTCAACCATGATTTCTTTTCTTTTCATATTGATGTCTTGAAGAATACTTTCCTTCAGTCCATCAAGATAATGTATTTTACATGAAAGATGTAGATGTGAGAATTAAGATACTATTCTCCCCTTTCACAATTCATATGGCAAGAAATGAACAAAACTATTAATATTTTTAGAACTAATTTATCAATAAGGTACCCAACAAAAACCTATTGAGTGTGATTTCTATCGTGCCAAATAGGTCATGGACAAGAAATAGTTTTTTTACAAGATTTTATTTAACTTGCAATGTAATTTGTTCGGAGTGTAATCTTGCAACTCAATATTGAAGCTGATATCTTCAACCGATTGAGCTGAAATTTTGTATATACCTTTAGTTTGGATGCAATGCATTTTCTTGGCCCTTGTTTCAAAGGGGGTCCCTTACCGGAACTAGGGCCTCCCAACTCAAGAGTTTAAACAAATTTTCACACAAAAAAAATACTACTAGATAAAATTGGTCGAGTTGCATGTACGATTCAATTTTCTAAGCTCTGGTGTAAAAGGGGACCCTCCAGATTTGATAAAAAAAGCTTTTTTTTCATTGGACTTCGCTAATAATTCCAAAACTTGCGTCACTATTCCCTAAAGTGATCCATTTTTAAAATGTCTTATTGAGTAGATTATAAAAATACAATTGTTTAAATTCTAATCTCAAAACCGGTGGTGGGTCTCGATTGTGAGGCACCAGCCCATGGGTGCCCCTGTTCTCCATTATCTACGTGACCTGTTTCTGTAGGGAAGGACAAAGAATCCCGCAAATCGTTCATCTTAATATCTTTTTATTCAGATCTTAACTTAATCACAATGCACTACATTAATAATAATCAAAGTAAGCAAATCTGGAAAGAGAAGACACAACTTGTATTACTAAATAATCATATAATTGACCACTATATCTAACTTTACAGATTAATTCTAATCTCACTAATACACGCACTTTCCTTATAGCTTAATCAAAGTTGCTTACCGCTGTATCCTAAGTAAAGAGCTACTTTCTTTGTCCTAACTGATGTGGCTTTTATCCGGCTTTGATCTTAGTGGTTTTGTATCCACCTTTAGCTTGTATATACAGGTATGGTTAGGTTAATTCTTGGACTTGATAGTCTTTTAAATGCTATCTTAATCACTTCCACACATAAACATAGACCTTACATAGCCACACTGTGCACTCTAAACTATTATATATATGATTCCTAATTTGCATAGTCACGTTCTTTTTCTCGAGTTAGTCGGAAAGAATTGCCATTCTGGCCCCAAAGAACCCCAAGAGGACTGTTAAAAAAAAACACAATGAAAGCCCTGTCACATGATTTCGAAAAGGGCCCTGTAACTTCAAAATTTATACCAATTTGCACAAACAATGACCACCTATCGATAGCACAGGTTGAGTCAAGTCTACATACGTAGTTTTGTGGCTCTGGGGTCAAAGGGGGGGGGGTCCAGGTTGGCGGGACCCAAAAAAAAAGGAAGTTGGCCCCCAACTCAAAAACAAGAGAATTCTCAAAATTTTAATTCTTGCTCGGTGCCTCCAATTTGACCTGAAACTGGAATTTGGAGAAGATAGCATTCTTATAACAGAAGTTATTTATAAAAAAAAAAAACTGAAGATTAACAGTGGACTTCGAAAAAATGTTGACAAAAATTGCTAAAACCCTGAATAAAATGAAAAATTTCCCACATTTTTGAAAGCAAACACCTATTATAGATGTGTTTTTTCATTGCCTCCATTATTCATAGATTTATTCGTTTTAGCGCATTTAAAAAAAAGCTTGTTTTTAAAAAAGTTTTCTTACTTTTATTATCCAAGATAGCCATCTAGGAATAACAAAATAGGTTGTAAAGAATAAAAAACTGAATGAAGCTGTTGATTACAGTAGAATTAAAGCCATTTAAGAAAATATTAAAAAGTGAAATAACAAGAATTGTACTCACATTTTTCATGTAAAATAGCACTAAAAAGTAAAATATGTAAATAAAAAAAAATGTAAAATATGCAAGGGATTTTTAAATGCTGAAAGAAAGAAAATTTGTGAAAAACAAGGGATGCTGAAAAAATTAAAAGAAAAATAATTTGAGGCTGAAGGAAGAAATAAGTAGCAAGGGAATAAAAGCATTGAGTTACTGTGGAACGAGAAACATTATAAAATCATTTATTAGAAGTAAAACAGTAGAAATTTTCAATTTCCTACCACTAAAAAAATAATTTTACCAGACAGATTTAAAAATGGTAGAGCAATTTTTGCCCTGTAAGATCCACAATGAAAGATTCAGCGATTCAATTTAATAGTTTTTTCAGAAACAACTGCTATGTCTCCATCACATTTCATAACAGCCAAAATCAGCAGAATCTTAACTGAGATAGAAAAAAGAAATCCAAATGCTTGCAAAAAATAAAATTTACTAAAAGTGAAAATTTGGGGTTCAAGTGTAGTATAGGGGGGCTACTTCGGATTTGGCTATTTTTCTTTGGATTTGGCGATTTTTATCTTCATGTTTTGGTGAGATATCGAATTCATTATAAAATAAATAATAAATAATTCCGAAAAAAGTACCTTGGCGACCACTTTTATTCGCCAAAAAAATGGACTGCACCAAGTGGCCCCCCTATACTACACTTGAACCAAATTTGGTAATAATAATTAAATACCAAACCCTTGTATTCTTTTAAAAAATGCGATTCCAGTATTCAGGAATAATTTCTGGAATATCCAATATCCAAGGAAAAAATGGCAAAAAAAAGAGCACAAATACTGCAACAGTACTTTTCTGTTTTGCAGGGCCTTAAAATGCAACTCAAAAACCAACAAAAGGCAGTAATAATTTATTAAGTGTGGTAAACCAACTACACAATTCATAAGCTGGAGTGCTTATGGCACATATGCAGAAAGAACTTCAGAGAGTGCATAGGCAGCCCCTACTCTTTATTTATGACACACAAACCCTTTGTTTATTTATATCTTATTTTATTTTAAACTTGTACCTTATTTTATGTCTGGTGTCTAGTATGGCAGGGGAAAAAAACAATTCAATCGTTACCAAATGCTCCCAAAACGGAAAAGCAACACAATAACATCTAGTACAGAAATGGTTATTTTTTTTTAAAAAAAACCGAATTAATTACTTGAAATTAATGGGGTTACTACAGTAAAAATATAACAAAAAAATAACGATCATATACATAAACATTATAGCATACATAGTAACAAATGATAAAAATCAAGGTAACCATATTGTAATATTATCAACTAACTAGACAAAAAATTTTAAAAATTTGGCAGATAGCATACCAATATCAACAGCCATTCTTTTCTTTAATTGGTCAAAATCAAATCCTGTTTTGAAACTGCTAAAATTTTCATTTTATAATGATAAAACGTGTTTGTGGATTTGGGCTCAAGTGTAGTATAGGAGGGCCAATTTGGATTTGGCAATTTTTCTTCGGAATTGGCGATTTTCACCTAAATGTCATGGAGATAACGAATTAATTCTTTAATAAATAATTCCGAATAAAATACCTTGGTGACCGCTTTTAGTCGCCAAAAAAAAAGTACTGTGCCAAGTGCCCCCCTATACTACACTTTTATGACTTTTTATTTGTCACTACAGATTCAACATTCTAGAAATATTCTTTACACGACACAATGTTACAGCTTTAAGTATTTAATTTTGCTTTCTAAAGTTCTTAAATCTTTTTTAGATTTGATAGTAAAAGTTCTTAAATTTCAATCTGAAATGCTTCCCTAAAATTACATTTAAATCTTCTTATATACTGATACCAACATTTAACATTGCATTTAAAGGATTTAACTTCATTATAAAATTCGGTAGCACTCCATAATATGAAGGCATTTTTACATGATCTATACCTAAATGTGACTCAATGAATTCATTTTATACAAGACGGAATTGAAAAAGAAATGGCAATGTAGCAGGTGGAAATTTCTCCCAAATCTCTATGCTTTTAAAAAGTTAAAGAATAAAATGCACTTACTGTTATTTTCATTTGCAAATCGTATAATTATATATAATAATGTGCTCTCTTATTGATTACTTTCGATCCATAGATAAAATTTTCATTTACACAAATTAAACTATCGAAACAAATGATGAGTTTCCGATGGAATTATTCTGCATAATTAATATAATGTTAAACACAATATTTAAAATATCATTAATAAAGTTTTTAAATAGCGTACGTTTAAAATGCAGCGCGATTTTGTTTTTTATTTTTATTTTGATGAATTTAATGCCATTGCCACTTACATTTACTTAATATATACATTATTATGATTGTCTTGTGGAATTTAACTGATTAACATTATGTATACATGAGGATTTGAGATTACTCTAAAGAAATAATGAAAAATAATTTTTGGTTTGAAAATTTATGAGATTAAACACTTTTTTCAGAACCATTGGTATCAAGGACTGTTGTGTCTTAAAATCATCAGATTTTCTTCTTCACTCTCAAGAAATTTAGTCCGATCCTATGTTACTTCACAAAATTTGCTTCGGATCCTAGTAAGTGACATATTAAAAAATATAATGGGTATAATTTCAAGAACTACCCTAAACAGCCTAAACAAATATCTGTGTAAGGAGAGAAGAAAAAACTGATAATATACTTTATCAAAATTTGGTTTCAGTTTGGATTTTGAGCGCATGCGCAATCGCCAAGCATGCTGATCGAGATTTGTTAATGCATTATGAATAGCATTAGGAACGTGTAGGACTTGTCTTAAGTTTTAGAAACATGTATATACGATTTTAGTTGACTTGTTGGGTAAAACTTTAAAAATACTCAACTGCTTCTGTTGAAAGAAATTGATGAGTTATGCCGTCTGGAACAGAAAATTGGAAAAAGAAAGGCGAAAAGACAAAAGTAGAGGAGGTAAGTTTCATTTCCTAAAAATTCTGCATTTGCCTGTTTCTGAATTATTTTCTTTTGATTTAGAAATTTTATATCTTTGATCAAAAACATATTAAAAGTTTTATGATTTAGAGTTTGTTTCGCATTCTTCATTAACTCTTTTGAAGTATACATTATCAATTTTTAATACACGAATATAATTTTATTCTTAGATTTTTATACTTAATCCACTTCTGAAAATATTTTATTACAAAAATTTATTCGTTGTTTAGTTAGAAATAGAATCATGAAGTAGTGAACAAATTTTTTATACTTATGTAATTAGTTTAAAGATTGATATGGAAACTCTTTATATTACAGATGCATAAAATGTTTAAAATTTAAATTTATACTGTTTTCTTTATTTCATGCATATGTATTATGAATTCATGCAATACCTGTCTCTATTAGTGAATATTTTATTTAATGACGTTTAACAGGGATATGGTAATTTTCTCTGTTAAAAAACTTCTTTGATAAGATAGCATCACTTGGTTGCCAGACCAAAAGATAAGCCAGTAGAGTGAAGAGTATCATATCTGTTCCATTCAGTGTCTTCTTTTTTTTAACATGCTTTTATAAGCTTCACTTGTACGTAATAAAATCTTTGAACTCTATTTTTACCCACATTAAAAGGTGAGATAAATTTGAAATTTTGCACACTTGTCGATGACAATACAATAATTTCATAATTTTATTCCATTGTCCTGATCAGCATCATCAGGATTAACCATTTCCAGATTTGGCGATTAATAGATCAACTTACAACCCTAAGTGTTCTTTATGTGAATAAGGGAGGGTGCTTCAATAATTTCTTACCATACTGTAAACAATTGTCTAGTTTTTCTGAAAATGGAAACTAAAAAAAAAAGACTTGAGCAGTGTGAAAAAATAATTTTTTTAACTGCTAAACTTAGATATAAAGTCTGTTTGGTAAAATCCTAGGAGAGTCCACACCCTTGGCCACAAACCGAAAAATGCGCAAAGCAAAACCGACAATGGCGGCAAATGAATATAGCAGGACAAGGTGGATGCATAACGAAAATATATGTAAACAATACAAAAATTAATCAAATATATTTCAGATAAAAATTTTAAAAACAGCACTTATACTTTCTTCAGATGATTTTTTCTGAGTGGAGGGTACAGTGTAACACAGCAGATTTTAAAAAAACCTTGAGAGCCTCATCGTTAAGCAAATGACCTTGGGAGTGCTGCCATATATATTCTGTAAGGTAATGGTCAAACATACCCATTCCACATCTTCATTCAAATCCATCCAAAACAGCACTCTTTCATTCGTATAATCCCATTCACTCATTACATTTAGGACATTTATTATTCAAAGTAATCAATCCTTGCTTCATGCACCATTAAATAAATTCTTTTGCATTAAACAAAATAAAAAATTCTAAGGTATATTCACTCACACACCCAGCCATTCTTCCAGCCCGGCGGCCAACAACAAAATGACGAAATTCAAATTGCCCACTGATAAAATACAAAAGTTCCAGAAATAGTTAGGTTTACCATATCTAGTGTATCGAAGTAGAGTTACCAAGGTGGCACAGTTATCCCCAACCAAAATAATTTGCACCAAGGGTGTGGGCGCTCCTAGGACCGAACCGTCTGTTTTTCTAAATTCTCTTGTCGAATCTGTAGAATGAAAATCATTCATCGCTTCATTTGATGAAAACAGCTGAGAATTGATTCGGAGATCACCAAATTAAATAGTTTCTTGTAAACTCTTCTATTCAAAATGGGTACTTTTATGTCTAATGCTGATGCAAGTTTCAGAGAGAAGAGTTCTTTTTAGTGAAAAATATCATTGACTTTACACTCTTCCACATGAAATATTTCAAACGTAGCTCTTCCATATTTCCTTCAATTGGCTAACCCTACATTTTGCAAACCTGGCCGTATCGGCACACTGATAGGATGCCGATGGGTATTCCAAATTCTAAAAATTGATGCATTTAAGATTAGTTCATCAATGAATAAATAATACTGTCGCTCCAAGCCAAACTCTGACACTATAGAAAAAAATCTTGTTTTGCAAAAATACTTTGACTAAAAGGAATTCAAAAAAAGTAAAGATGGTTTTCTAATAGTGAATTTATTGCTCTATTAAAAAATAAACCAAATAACACTAATTCATAAATTATAATGACAAATTTAGAGATAAAAATAAAATTGTGGAAGAAAGCAAGCCAAACTCGGGCATCTGACAATAAAGTGCCAAATAATTGCAACCCTGAGTGAAAATTGTAGACAACTTCATGAAAAACATTGTAGTTGTTCTACAGAATTCTCGATTTGATGTTTTTCATTTATTGCAGAAAAAAATTTATTGAAAATGTCAAGGCAAAGGGGCCAAACGAGCATAGAGTTAAGGAAATTGATTATTAAGCACGCTGAAGATGCGACTGTGCGAGAAATATCAGATTGTCAAAAGAAGTCATTCCACGGTTCATGACATCATAAAATGCTACAAAACCAATAATCAGGTGGAAAATAAGCCTAAAAAAGCCCATAACAAGATTTTCACTGAAGCAGATGAGCGATATTTAGTGAGAAAAGTGAAAGTAAATCCCTTCCTTAGCGCTCCAAAGCTAGCTATTATTGCTGAAAATGAATTAGGGGGGAAAGCCAGTCCATCAACAATTAGAAATGTGCTTTATAAGAAAAATCTCACTGCAAGAAACGCCAGACAAAAGCCTTTCATAAATAAGCGAAATCAAAGAGTAAGACGTGAATTCGCAAAGGAGCATGAAAACAAGGATTTTTCTTACTGGAAACAAGTATTATTCACTGACGAGAGCAAATTCAATATATTTGGATCAGATGGCAAGCCATATGTTTGGAGAAAATCAAATGAGGAATTGCGTTGACAAAACTTGAAACAAACTATGAAGCATGGTGGCGGATCAGTAATGGTCTGGGGATCATTTTCAGCTTCTGGCCCAGGAACTTTGCATTTCATTGAAGAGGGAATGGATCAGAATGTATAGCTTGACATTTTAAAAACAAATTTGCCAGTATGTGTGCAAAAACTTTCGCTTGGCAAAATTGGAGATTTTATCAGGATAATGATCCCAAGCATAAAGCTTATAGATTGCTTTCCTGGCTCCTATATAATTGTCCTCACATCATGGAAACGCCACCCAAAAGCCCAGACATAAATCCCATTGAGAATTTGTGGGATCATCGCAACAAAAAAGTCCGGGAACACGCTGTTTCAAGTAAAACTGAGTTGAAAAGAGTATTATTGCAATGGGACAATATTCAGCCTAATTTTTGTGAAAAATTGGTGCAATCTATGCCTAAATGCCTTAAAATGGTTAAAAAATCAAAGGATTACATACAAAATATTAATTCATTTGAAATATTAACTAGTTTTAAAAATCTTCTTAGCCATCAGAGTTTGGATTGTGCGTAAATTTTTGTTTTTTTTACCATAATTTCTGGTTACAATGTAATAATTTATATGCTTTGTTATCTGTTTCTAATACTGCAATAAATATATTATTGAAAATGCATTTAATTATTTTGCTAATCATTTTTATTTAAAATTTTTTTACTTAATTAGTAGATTTTCTTTGATGTCCGAGTTTGGCTTGTAGCGACTCTAGTTTAAAAAACCAAAAAACATAATTTTATTGTAAATCGAATTAAAAAATGAAAAATAAATTATAGTTTAAACAAACTAAAAAACACACTTTTGTGGTTAATTGAACTAAAAAGTAAAAAAAAAATTCTGAATACAAGTATAAAATGATAAATGAGAAAATTAATGTCATTGCGGTAAAATCGCTGGGTGCTTTGTATTACATTTTTACACTAACTCAGCATTTCAGAATAGAATTAGAGTAGAAATTATAACAATTGATATCAACCACACCATGCTCAATGACATGAATTTTCTAGTTTATCATTTTATTCTTATATTCAGGATTATTTTTTACTTTTTAGTTCGATTAACCATAAAAGTGTGTTTTATTTTTTTTTTTTTAACTATAATTTTTTTATAGTTACATATCAATTTTATTAAATGTGCTCTCTTAGTAATCATTGTATGTAAAGAATCAACTGTACCTATACATTAAACTTTGCTTTATTCACTTTTTATTATATTTGTTTGATTAGGAGGAAAATTCTTCAGTAATGTAAATTGTTTTTAGTTGAACTGTCTAGTAACTGTGCAATTAAATTTTACTTGAATTAAAGTGTTTCACATTCACATGTGGTTTTTTTTTTACCTTTAAAAATAGAAAAAATTTGGGGGAGAGGGGAAAATAAGTTATCTATTTTATAAAGGTTTAAAAGATACATATTTGGAGAAATTAGTATTCTAGGTTGTTCTGGTTGAATCTGATATTTTTATTGAGTGGAAGAGAAAAAAAAAAATTCTAAAGTAAAAAAATTATTTGTTTTACTTTTTATTTAAAATTTAATCTAATATATAATGTCCTTTATTAGTTACAACTGTCTGTCAGCATTCAGGAAGCTTATCTAACTCCCTGGAAAAGTTCTTTATTTTGGAGGCAAAGTATTCTTCCACTGCCATTTGGACACCCTATTAATTAATCTATTTATTTCCATCAGTTTCACAGCGACCTAAAAAGATAATAATTAGATAGTACAATATCGGAAGTATATGCTGGCTGAGGTAAAGTTTCCCAAACCCAACTATGCAATTTTTTTCTACTGTTTCTCTCTTGCCATGTGTAGTCTAGCATTGTCGTGTTGAAGAATCATATCCTTTCTGTTGGCCTAAAATGGACGTTTATGTGAATTTCTTTGCTCAAAGCATCAAGTTGGGATCAGCAACAGCCTTCTCATTTTCTTTCAGAAATTCATAGTGCTGTCTTGCCAACTTCGCAACATAACCTTCTGATACACACCAACTTTGGATGTGGATGGTGTATTGTTAACTTATGCTTTTTTTCTAACCACATGTTTGTACACTGTCCACTTTTCATTTCCAGTCACCACATGATCCAAAAACAGTTCCCTTTTGTGAAGTGCGATGTGAAGAACATATCAATATTCTGTCCATTAAATTTTTTCACTTAATTCGTTGGGTACACAAATAGAGTTTAGACACGAAATCAAGTCTTTTAATGTTGTCCAAAGTAGTAGTCTAAGGAATTCTAAGCTGGAAGTCCCCTTCTATGGAAGTTAACATTGAATTTATCCAGAACATGCTGCATTCACATTTCAAAGAAAAATCACCCGAATTTTCACTAACTATCTTTAGTATGTTCAAGCTGCTACTGCATCCTATCCAAACACATCACACAAGTTTTTGCCTCCTTCACGTTATTCCCTTTTTGGAACTCGAACAACATATAGTGTCTTTAGTGCCTTTTTCTTAACTCATGCTGACAGTTTTACAAGTTTAAGAAAAACTGACTTAAATGCGACAAAATGTATATAAATCATCAATAGTAATCTATTTAAACCTGTTTTAATTGGTTCTGAATTCTTGCTAAGAATCGACAACGTATAAAAGTTTATGTGTTCGAAAATGACAGAGCTTTACCCAATACATTCTGTCCTACTTACTAAATCATATTTGTCAGTTCTCGGCGTGAGAAACGCCATCTGTATAATTAAGAGAAGTAGGAGTGTATTGCTGTGTCTTCAAATAAGAATATGTGAACTGTGTTTGCGCCAGCCCAACTGCGCATGCCCAGTAATTCTGATACGAATGTAAAAAGTGTTGTGAGTAAAAAATAAAGCGAGTCCACTAGAAACTGTGTCGTGATTGTGTCATGAGAATATTGAAGGAGTAATTAAGCTATCGACTAAAAGATAACCATAAATATGGACAGTGTTTGCACCATAAAATTGGTTATTGTGCTAGAGACTCTGGAGTCAACTGCTTAAGTGTTGAAGTTGACCCAACAATATTAAAATAATAATATAGAACAAAGTGTCTGAGGATACAACTTAACACACATCATAGATTATAAATATCAATATTTAAAAGATGCTTTTAATTTTAACATTAAATTTTTCATTCTAGAAGAGTAATATTTTATAACAATATAAGACTATAGTACATAATTATCAATGTCATAATTATGTAGTTAATAAAAATAACAATGAAATTAAGTAAAAAAGTTTATTATTTATTGTTCAGAACATCATTGAATAAGGCAATTTCTTAAAACATATTTGTAAAAGGTATATGGTGTTGATTTGATTTGATTTTCAGTTAGAACAGCTTAATTTAACAATGAAATAGACAAAATAATAAAACAGTCAGACTGGAACACTTATATAAGTGAGATTTGTGTTCCTGACACGGAAGGGAAAGAATGAATAAATTATAGTTTTAAAAAAAAACTAAAAGACACTCTTTTATAGTGAATCAAACTAAAAAGTAAGAAAATAATTCGTAATATAAGAATAGAATGATTAACAAGAAAATTAAAGTCATTGGGGTAAAAGTGTGGAGTGCTCTATATGAATTGTTATAATTTCTTACTTGTTCTATTCCAAAATGCTGAGTTAGGGTAAAAATATAGTTCAAAGCACCCCACGCTTTTACCACAATGATGTTAATTTTCTCGTTAATCATTCTATTCTTATATTAAGAATTTTTTTACTTAGTTCAATTCACTATAAAAGCCTTTTTTTAGTTTTCAAAACTATCATTTATTCTTTGTTGAATTTATCCTTCAGTTTGATATTTGGAGCCGGAATTAGTCTTGCTCTTCAATGGATATCAATTAACAGGTCTGAAGGGTACTCATTCTCTCCGCTTATGGGCCCTCAAATGAGTCCCATGTCATTGTAATTCAAAGATTCCATCTCTATGGATACAGGTCTAACTAATAAAAGTGTGTGTAAAAAGAAATATTAAATGGCAATCGTATTATCACCTTTTAAACATATTGCTGTAACGTTAATTCGTATCATCACTTCTAAACGCATTGCTTTATAAAAATTAAAAATATTTAGCAGTTAGAACATGATTTTTTTCCCACATGTGCAAGTCTTTTTTTTTTTCATTAAAACTAGACTTATATTATGGTAATGCACCCACCCCCTACCCTTTCTCACATAAGGAACACTTTTTTTTTTGTTTTATTTATATTAACCACAAACCTATTTGCAGTTTTAGGGTTGTTTCTTAATCTTTTAATTGCTAAATGTGGAATTAGTTGCCAAATCTAGAAATGGGATATATAATTAGTCGCCAAATCTGAAAATGGTTTATGCAATAAATCATCAAATCTGGAAGTCGAAAACAGAATAAGTCTCCAAATCTATAAATCGTATTCCTTATTGTCCTGATCAGGACAATGGAACAAAATTATTGTTGTCATCTGTCCTTGACAAGTGTGCAAGATTTTGAATTAATCTGACCCACTTAAAAAGTGGGTAAAAATGGATTTCAAAGATTCCATTACATAGAAATGAAACAAGTAAATTATAAAACTGAAATTAGGGATGAAAATAAAAAAGAAACCCAGTGGTGCATTTAAGCACAAACTATGCCAAGAAAGAGAAGATAGTAAAAAATTGTAGCTTTGTATATTTAAAATATTTATTCATTTTTACTTGAGAAAATCCAACCAAGATAGGGGCCCTTATTTTTTTAAGCACCAGGGCCTTTGGATACCTAGCTACGCCCCTGCTGTATAGAAGAAATATAACAAAAAAAAGACGGAAAAGATTGTTTTGATTCTATTCTAGAGCCCATTTTGTCATGTTTTCCTCCAAAATGTTACTGAAATATTGTGAAATGAAGGCAGGAATTTATAAAAATTAGTTATTCTTTTTATTTGTATTGATTATTTATTTATAATTCATTTTTCACATAGTATTTTCGATTACCTGTTCCATATTCCTGTCGGTGTATTTAATTTTTAGAATTCATTTGGTGTTACTTAATATTGCCAATATGGCCACAATAGTTTGTAAGTGCTGTAAATTCTTGTACAAAAAGCAGTACATGTTCCAGCAGGTATAATTTTTTTCCTCCTCTTTCAATCATGCAAATCCAGAATTTGAACCAATCAATATTTTAAAAAAGAAATTGGTACCTCTCTGTTTTTGCAGCGCAAATTTCATCAGATAAGCTTTATTGGCAACAGCACACAATATACCCATAAAAAAAATTTTAATAAATGTAAGTTTTCATTGGTTTTCATCCATTTCTGATGTATTATGAAAAAGACGTTACTGATTAGATACAACCAGTGGCTCACACAAGGGGGGTGATCCTGTACACCCCCATAACCCTTGATTTTATTTTTCAATTGGTTATAATCCTATGTATATATTACGTAAAATTTAATTATGTATTTGTTATTAATACTTAATTTTGTATTTTTCTTTTTGAAAATAGACAAAAGCAAAAGAGTATGTTGGGTGGCGTATAGGAGTATGACACCAAAACGGTGGACTTTCGGCCCTGGACACCCCTCCTTGAAAAATTTTTGTGTGCGCTACTGGATACAACCATAACTTGTTTTGAACACGTGGTGGCAAAAATTTACCAATGGGCGTTTGGTGTCGGTTGTATTGTTTTTGGCAACTTTAGTGCCTATGCTGGTAAAATGGAAAAATACCAAAAAATTTCTTAAGAGGTTTTAAAATGCTATTCCTCTTACAATCATTGTCTATACACAAATAAAATTTGATTAACAAGTACGTCAAACTTTGTATAACAAAAGTTGGTATGGACTTTCTACTAACATTGATATTCATAAAATATTTCTTTTTATAAATGCTTATTGAAAATTCGTTAAAAAATGTATAAATTCTAAAATTAACTATTTTTTAAAAAAATAAATGCTGTTTTGATTCAAAAATACATACCAACTTTTGTTACATTGTAGAAAAATAAATTTTGTTAATAGGTAGAAAAAAATAAAGTATTTGGCACAGTAGAAAAAATGCCTTAGCATTTTAAATGAAGATAAATTATTTATTTTTGCTTTTTGCGATAAGTCAGTTATGTTTGTTTTTTTTGGCATTGGGATGTGAATGAAAACAAAGATAAAAGTTATAACTCAGGATTTTTTTAACTTATGGCTTTAAATTTGTAAGATTATACAAAATTATATAAAAAATAATTTAAGAGCTATAAAAAAAAATTTACTTGAATTTTTGATATTTTTATTAATTTATTTGTACTGTGACTTCTCAATAATATTTTTAACTAGAAAAAGAAACAAAGATTTAGTGAGTGGTCAAGGAGGAAAATGAGTAAATACTGGAATAAATATAAATTGTAATATAAAAGGTATATATTACGGGTTTACTGTTATTTTATTTGATAACTGATCGTACTTTTTATGACGTATATTTACAATTGTAAAACTTATTTCAAAATATATTGTGTGTTGTCAATAATATTTTTTAGCAAATTTGTTTTAGTGTTATGAGATGTATCTTGTGGGATAGCATTTTGATATTTTGGTCACTGACAAATGTAATGTAAAAGAATATATTTCTGACTGAGTGATAATATTTAAGTTATCCTGTTAAGTAAGAGATCTAGATTTTGATATGAAAGAAAAGTTACCAGAAATCTGAATATATTTAGAATTAAGTTCTATTATAAATATATTCAAAGAATAAATGTATTATATTTTCTCTTTAATGTAATTTAATTGCTTTAAAGAAATTCTCTCTAAAAAGTAATTTTTTTTTTAAATTTTAAGCATTCAATGACTCGTAAATCTTTGCAAAAATACAAGAAAGAAATGGAAAAAGAACCTCTCTATCCACAAGTAAGTATATTTTTTTAAATCTTTGTGTAAAGATTGATATAAATGTTGCCTATATTTCAGAATTGTAGTTATATTAGGTTGGGGAAAAAGAAATCCATTATTTTTTCGGTAGATGGTTGTAGTGTTGATATCGTGAGGTATTGATCAAACAATTTCAAATTTATGCTCATTGTCAAGGTGACATTTTACACTAAAAAAGTCATTTTGCTGTTTTTTGTTTGGTCCATTCAGTTGTGAGTTACAGGGTGTTAAAAATGGAAGTCAACAAAGAAAAAAATTTGATACATTTTACAGTTTTTCTTTGATAAAGGCGAAAATGCAAGCCAGGCTGCGGAAATTGTGAATGGTGTTTATGGTGCCAATACTGTAATAGCTAATTACGTGCAATTTTGGTTTTGTCGATTTCGTTCAGGCATTTTTAATGTTAAAGTTGCCCCTCACCCAACATCAAAAATGTCTATAAAATCACAGAAATAATTGTTGACGGGCATGTTAATAGTCGTAGCATCGCCCAGGAGCTAAGGATCGACCATAAAACAGTTTTAGGCCATTTGAGCAAAGCTAGATTCAAAAAGAAGCTCAATGTTTGGGTGCCACATCAATTAACACCAAAAAACATGATGGATCGAATTTCCATCTGCGAAGCCCTAGCCAAACAGAATGAAATCGGCCCATTTCTTAAGCGAATGGTGACTGGGTATGAGAAATGGGTCACATACAACAATACTATGCGAAAACGATCATGGTCAAAGCGCAGTGAAGCAGTTTAAACTGTGGCCAAACCCAGACTAACATCCAGGAAGGTTCTACTGTGTGTTTGGTGGGACTGGAAAGGAATTATTTATTATGAGTTGCTTCTGTAGGGCCAAACACTACTTTAGATATCTACTGTCAACAACTGGACCGTTTGAAGCTAGTGACTGACCAGAAACAGCCAGAATTGGCCAACAGAAGAGGTGTTGTGTTCCATCAGAACAATGCCAGGCCATACACGTCTGTAGTGACTCGCCAGAAACTCTGGGAGCTTGATTGGAAAGTTTTAATGCATCCAATATATTGGCTGGACTTGGCACTAAACAATTACCACCTTTTTCTCGCATTGTAAAGCTTCCAGAGTGATAAGAAATTGGGATCAAGGGAAGATTGTGAAAATCGATTACTAGAGTTTTTCGCCAATAAAGGCCAAGACTTCTGTGAGAGGCAATATGAAGCTACTTTTAAAATGGCAACAAATTGTACTACAAAACGGTACATATTTGACCCAAATAGGACAATCCAAAACATGTTCAATAAAAGTTTTGAATTTCATGCAAAAATAATGGATTTCTTTTTCCCCAACCTAATATAGAAAAAGTCGAAAAAAAATCATAATTTAATTATTTATTCAACTTGAACAGTTATTTTCAATCTAACAGAGGTAAAAGTATGTTTTATTTTTAACTATTAAATTGAATTGTTTGTTTTAAAACTGATATTCACAAAATTGAAGAAAAAAGTAGTCTGCTAATATAGTGCTCCCCAACCTTTTTATCGTTGCTGACTGGTCAGTGATCCATAATTTTATCACAGCCCACTGAGGGGGGAATGTTGAATGTTTATATTTTAGAATGTTTTAATTAAATTGTATTTAAACATGCCTTCACAGAATAAAATACAGGTACACCTTAAAAGGAATATAAAGGGATTTCAGAGACATTTGCACAAACCCGAGAGAATACCGGTACCAGTCTGGGGGTTGAGAACCACTGTTCTAATGTCCGAAGTAAAAATCAGTTTTCAGATTGATATTATTGGGATTAAAATATGATAATTATTTTATTTGTATTATTACTGTAAAACTGAATATTATTTATAAAAACACACATGGGGGGGGGGGGGAATGAAAGAAGAAATTATATATTTTGTTTTGAGACAAATATATTTGTAACATAAAAAGAGGAGGGATAAGTTATAGTCTTTACTGTTGCAGAAAAAGTTTTTCTCAATTCTTTTATACTGTACATTTCATTTCGTGTTCTGTAATTTAAATCAATATTTTGTTGGTTTATGTTTGACAAAGCATTATCTTGTGGCCCTAGTAACCAAGTGGTCATAATTGCAAACTCTTGGCCAGTGTTATCAAGTTCAGGATTCAAAACCTAGTGCAACTGTTAACCCACCATGTAGAGCAGTGGTTTCCAAAGTGGTCCCAGGGGTCCTCGACATTATTCAGAGGGTCAGTGGTACCTTAAAATTGATTTGGGGGGACTTGAACAATGTCAGGGGGTCTACACAAGGTTTAATATAAAATAAAATTTGATCCATTTTTATTTTTAAGGAAATTTAAATATATAACAATAATTCACTTGGATATACCTGACTGGATGTTGAACTGTTTTTTTTTCACATGTGGACTAACTTGAATCCCAAACATAGATGAATCCATGCTAATACAGGAGCATCTTATTGAAATATCCACAAATGAGGGACTTAAACCAAAATGTTTGAACAAGAAGACCACAAATTCTGGTTACAAAAACGAATCCCAATTTTATATCCTGCATTATGGGTTATTGTACAGAAGTTGACTACTTTCCCATCTTTCACAGTTGGGTAGAACATAGATTCATTACCATAAAAATCTCACCAAACACAAAGAAAAAAAATCCATGAAAAACTAGGGATTTGGGGTTGATATTTACAAACATTGAGACAGATATAAATAAACTGGTAACATCTCATCAAGTTCATCCAAGTCATTGATTTTTTTAATTTTATTTTAAACAAAAGTTATAATTTCGATAAATAATCTTTCAACAAAATGTTGTTTTTTTTCCCCTTAAATTTGTAATTTTTATGCTATGCATTTATGTATCTTTTTCTCTTGAGAGGGGGAAGGTCCATGTGAGAAGTTTTGACCATAACAAGGGGTCCGCGCGTGTGTCAAAAAAGTTTCGGAACCACTGATGTTGAAGGGTTGATGCACATTAAATGACTTGAGACTCAAAAGTCTTCCTGATGTCATGTTTTGGTAGTTCAGAAAAAGAATGCCAGTTCAGGTGTTATCCTCGTCATTTAACCAAGGCTCAAAATTTTGAACTATGTCACCAAAAGCCCTCATGTTGCTTCACAGTACAATGTAAATTAATATCAAACCAGAGAATAGTATCTTGTTGGAAGTTCTATTTCCTCCCTTCTAAAAGTAGCTTGGGATGTGTTGGAGCTCTGTAAATCTGAATTCATTTTAATATCAGCTCTGGGATTACTTTTTCTGGCATACAAGAAGGTACTCCTTACACTATAACAATATCGCCTCCCATCTACCTACCTTAGAAGTGAAATTCTTGCCTTAAGGCTGTTTTTTTCGGAAAATTATGACTTCTTTTGTAGATTCTGGATTAATTATTTTACTTTTGCTTGTTACTTTATTAAAAAAAACTTCAACTTCCTACAGCGTTTCGTGCTGTTCTGGAGATTCCCCATGTTTTCATTTTAGACTAAAGTCACCAATTTTTTTTTTGGAGAGGGGGGTTTCCCAAATAAGTCATTTTTTCGAACTTGTTCTAATACTTTTATGTGTGGTTGAAAGTAGCTGGACCCTCAAGTGAAGTAGCATAAAATTTGCATAGTAGCAATAGGATAAAAAAAAGTAGCGGAGAGTTTCTAAAACTCTCTGCTACTTTTTCTACTCCGCTACTAGCAAAATTTGTGAAAAATTGCATGATCTGGCAACACTGAGCGATCATTCCTGATTGAGTGGCGGTCGCGTGTTTCCGTGACATTTGATCACGTGACTGGAAGTCGTCGGAGAGGTGGTAATTTCCGGTAAGATAGATATTTAAATGAGATGTTATAACTTTGATTCACTCTTAATATCTCAATCTAATTTTTGTTTTGTTAATAATCACTCTCTTACTTCTGCTAGTAGATTTTAAATCAATGAGAACATGTAATGTCAGCTCAGATGTATAGTTTTTGAACTATTATGTCTTGGATGTTTTTAACATTATGTTCAGAAGTTGTTTTTAATGAATTATATGAATTGCATTATTGAATTGTTGCTGATTAATAAAGAATTTCCAATATGGTCATTATTCAGGTTTTCTTTACTGTACAACTCTGCTGCCATGTATTGTGGCAAATAACGACTACGTTGCCCATGGAAATCACGAGATGCACAGCAAGAGGGTTATCTGATTCATTTTTTCTTTGCCAGTTTCAAAATTACTATATTATCATAATTCTTAACATTTCTGTAGGGGCTGCGGTAGCCCAGTGGTAAGGTATCGGATCATGGCTAGCATGTCATGAGTTCAAGCCCAGTACCACTAAAGACCCGCAGTGTAGGGCAGCGATGCAGGTTAAATCTGTCGAGAGCTGAAACGTCCTCTCGTTGGTGTGGTAGTTAGGAGAGGGAGGTGCCAGCTTAGGTGTCGTCCACGTCACTTGACCGTGGTTCAAAATTACGTGGTCCATTGCCAATAGCCCTTGTGTTAGCTGAACAGTGCGACATTAATATTCACTCACTCACTTAACATTTCTGTTTGTAGCCAAGCGTTTTTTTATTATTTATTTTATAGCTTTTTTCTTTAATTTAAATAAATTGGAAATAACAATTATTTGTTAGAAAAATGTTACTTATTTCATGTTCATATTTTCTTTTCCATTTTACTTCAGACACTTCTTTCGTGAAGCATTTTACTAATGATCCAAAAAAAATTACATTCAGTTTTGCTTGTTTGTCTTTTTCCCTTCTTTATAACCTTTTTAGATGGGTAATATTATTGTTAAAAATCTGAACATAAAACAAAAAGGGTCTGTATTATAGGAAGTGATGTTATATTTATGTAATGCCGTAATTCTGAGATTTCAGTTGGTATGCAAAAAATTTTTATGTAAACTAAATCAGCAGTGCAAAGGTGTTTCTTTTTATATGCTTTTTGAAATTTGCAGAAGTTTGTCATTATGGAAAAAAGTTGAAATTTTGATTTAGTATCAGACAGTCAAATCAGTGTTTCTAAGTGATAAAAAAAATAGTTTTCCCTGTTGCCACTTTGTATATTTTGAAGTTAATGTTATCAAACAACAAAGTTATTAACTGAGTTTTGTCTCATGATTGTGCAAATGAAATCAAACTTGACTCGTTTACCTATTATGTATGTGAGAATGGAATGAATGTCGTTACTGGCTTGCAGAATAAATAGACTTATAAGGACTCCTACAAAATGAATTGTGCACACCAGTGGTGCTTAAACTTTTTTCGACTGCGACCCCTTTTGTACAGAGAAAATTTTTGGCGACCTCTAGAGATAAATGCTCACACAAATGCGATGTAAATAGGCGCATTTCTTTCGTTTTATCAAATAAAAAAATAATCATTTCTGACACATATTAATATTATTTATAATTTAAAGAAAATATTTTTTGTATAACATAAAAATCAGTAAATTGCCTTTTAATGAGATGTATGTGGCTGCAAGTTTCTGGTTATCTCATCGATGTTCGGATGTATGTTGCTAATTGCAATTCACATATCATCTTCAGGATTCAAACTAGAGCGGTATTTAGTTTTTATTGAAACTAGTTTGCTAAATCCGGTTTCACATAAGTACATTGATGCAAATTGTATTAGTAATCTGATGGCATTCTTGCATAGAACGGGATATTGCTTTTCCACGAATAGCCAAAATTTTTGGCAAGGCTGAGTCCTAAATTGATTTCGAAGAGTATAATCACTAATCAAATCTATCAATTGTTCTTTCTCACTAATTTGAAGAGTTGAACTGCATATGTCGTAGGAAAATGGATCACAAATCCAACCAAGATCGTTTTCAGAAAAATCCTCAAATTTTCTCGAAAAACTTTCTTTTAACTTTTCAATGTGATTGGAAATTATGTTTTTAAATGTAAATATATCTATATTATTTTCCTTGATAAAATCGTTAAAGCAAGGAAACATGTCGTTGTTGTTTTTATTCAGTTCAGTTTGCCAGAGACTAAACTTATTTTTAAAAGCTTTAATTTTACTGGCTGAAGTTATGATAGTTTTCTCACCCTGCAAGCTCAAATTTAAATCGTTAAGTTTTTCGAAAATATCAACTAAGTAGCTCAGCTTTCCTAGCCAAATTTCATTGATATAATAACTTGCCAATATATGTTTCTTTTTGCTTAAAAACATGTACACTTAATTTCTCAAATCAAATATCCGTCGTAGTATTTTCCCTTGTGAGCCATCTGACTTCGGTGTGTAACAGTAATCTCTTATACGTTGAGCCCATTTCATTGCAAAGTATTGAAAAGAGATGGCTGTTAAGACTGTTGCATTTAATGTAGTTAATTGAACTAACAGCGTCTTGTAATATGTTGTGCGACTCATCCATATCTTTTGCAACAAGAGCTTGCCAATGAATCATACAGGGATTAAATACCATATGTGGCGCCACTTTCTGGATTAATCCGCTGAGCCCTTTGTTCGAACCTGTTAATGCTGCAGCACCAGCAGTACAAATCGCAACACAGTATGCCCAGGTAAGGGACTTTGATTCAAAACATTCGTTTATTACTTCGAATATTTTTTCTTCAATTGTTTTTCCTTCCAAACTTTTGCAACATAAAAACGTTTCTGTTACATCTTCATTAAAAATAAATCTAACATAAATAATTAGTTGTGACATTTTAGTAATATCGGTAGTCTCGTCCAGTTGTAAAGCAAGTATAGATGAATTTTTTATGCGTTTTATGACTTCTGACTTGATATTTCGTGACATTTCGGAAATCCGCCGAGACACGGTATCTCTTGATAATGGTATTGCTCCTATTAGATAAGAAACTTCTAAAGAAGCTTGTAATGCTTTCTGAGGTATTGTTGTAAATTTCTTTAGATTTGCACTTTGAATTTTCAATTGTTTATTTTGAAGTTCTTTATGCTTAGTTTCCAGATGCCTTTTTAATTTAGCTGGTTTCATGACGTCATTTGCTAATTTTTCGTTGCAAATGACACATATCGGGCATTCTTCATCATCAACACAAAATGTAAAACCATAATAAATTTCTCATTGTATTTTCTTAATTTTTTAGATGAGGCATTTAGTTCAGAATTTTGAGATTCCTCATCAGTATTTGTTCGTTTGTTAGCTTAAGATGTACCTGGTGGTACGTATTACCCATTTATCCATTATGAATATAGGGGTTGAATTTTTTTAACTAAAACAAATAAAAAAAGTTTATCATTTTTTTTCGAGAAATTCAATAAAATTAACAGAGGTCTTTCTCTAATGATAGCACATACCTGATAACAAAGAGCAGCAAAGCCTGATAAAAATATAAAAAATTATAATTACACAACGTCACATGATAAAACTCGAGGAGAAACTAAAACAATTGCAGGCCAACTGTTACATGTTACAACTTTACTTGGAAACTCGCAGTAAAACATTCAGCGATAATTTTTGGTCGTTTGGTTGGCTTTGGCTTGGTACGCATGTCTACAAGATGACTCCCACAGCCCTTGATTACCACTCCATCTCGTACAGTGTGCATGCTCAGTGCGCACCGTTCCACACAATACGTATAACATCAATACGTCGGACAAATAGGCGCTTTTCAGTAAAACTGGCGAATTACCACAAACAGGACGTCATCTACCCGAGTGAAAAACTTGCGTCTTTACATTTTACATTTATTACGCATTACGGTCAAAAAAAGAGTGAACAGCAGGAAATTGCAATTAAACAGTAAGTGACGGCGTTTCGCTCTTTATATGTACACTTTATGGTATGCAGCATGCAGGCATAATGCATTTCATAAAAATTTGGCGACCCCCTAGTTTGCGCACCTCTGGTGCACACGATCAGCAGTGTCTTCTATCACGAAAACTTGATACTTGCCAGTTTGAGATACCAAAGTTCCCATCTCCATTAACGTTTTTTCGCATTGGTGAATAAATTTTGATGGCGGAGGGTCGACATTCCATTCGAACATGTCGCCGTACACGCGTGACCGATATCAATTTCGTTAACCAAAGTACACACTGCACTTTTACTGTGGCATCCACATCTTTACTAATGAAGTCAGTGTAAAAAGTTTATTGTCTGCGATTGCCAAATAATGCATGCACATGCGGCCTCGGAGAGTTTTCCAATCCATGGATGAAACTTTATTGCAATCTGATGGGTAGTTCCATCATAATAATCCATTACTTTTGGATACTTTTAGCCTGGACACCATGCATAATCATAAATCTTCTGAAAGATTGTAAGAAATAGGTAATCACATTCTACTCATTACAACATATTTATGAATTACTTTTTATAAAGAAAATAATAATAATGGGCAATTATAAATATAGTCTTGTTAGAAAAAGAAAAAAGAATAGATTCAATGAAATATGTAAAATTATTAAATACATCAAGATGTTTGTGTCATTAATAAGATTCCGGATATTTAAAAACATGAGCGAAGAGAATCTGGTTTGTACTTCCAAAGGAAATCTATTTCTAATACACCTTGTTACTTCATAAAGATCTGTGGGTGCTAATATTAGTTTAGCATGTGCACACACAGGGGTTGTTGTTTTTTTTCAGAAATGGTAAAAAAGTGATAAGAGTAGAGTGGTTTTGATGTTGTGGAATATCCTATTGAATACTGATGTTGATAATAGAACGTCTAAAAAATGATAAAATGGATAGAAAAATTTCTAGATGAACTAATTTATAATAAAATATTTTTGTTTTCGTTTTCTAGTATCTTAACTTCTTATTTTTTAAATGTTGCAAAATAAATTTTTTTTCTTTGAATGTTGCTTAATGAACTGATAAAAGAAACTTGCCTAGTCATTACAATGGGTATTATTAAAATTCTATCAATTTCAAGCTAAAAGATGTGTGGAGAATTTCTCTATTTATCCACCATAGTGATGTAATTCAAAGGTATGTTTACCCAAGTGAGTGATGTTATGTTTTTACATTATATATACAATTTAATGCTGTGTATAATATTTGTTTCTTAAATTAAGATCTGTTCAATATGAATACTTTCGCTAAATATTTTAATTAAATGCCTTGTTTAGAATTTTGGTTAATTCTTCTAGAACATCTTGAAATTAAATCTAAAAAAACTGTGTGTCGACTCCAATGCATAACTGGAGTTTACTTCTAAAGTATGGTTGTCCTTGATTTTATAGTTGGCAAAAAGGGTAAATAAGTGCTAATTTAATATTGAAAGCATGCATGTATTTTCTGTATTCTAATCACATTTTTCCATATTGATTTTATAAAAAAAATATACCTTAAAATCCGGCATATAACGCACACTTTTAACACAAAAAATAAGATCGAAATTTACTGGTATGCGTTGTCTGCCGGATATAAAAATGAACTTCAAAAATAAAAAAAAGAGATGAGCATAAAAAAAATAGGCATCAAAATTCTTAAAGGAATGTAGTTCTACAAATATACTATTTTTTCAAAAACTTGATATAATACTTAGAATAAATTACTTCAAAAGATAAGAGAATTGCACAAATACAGTTCAGGTTTCTTTGTAAAGAAGGTGTGCGTTATACAGCAAATATACTTAAAAATTAAAAAATGCAGCTCGCAAGTATAGGTGCATGTTATACGTCGGATTTTACGGTACATCAATTATGTTACATACATGTATATTACTCATAGTAAAAGAAGGTTGTTAAGAATGTTGATTTACTTCACTCTTAATATCAATTGAGTACCAATTACATTAATACTCTCGCCATTATATTAATCACTGAGACAACAGGCTTGTGTAACCAAAATATGATATGTAGATTCAGGTCGGTAGATTCAGTTTTTCTTATTATGTCAGTAACATAATTTTTCAAATGTATATCGAAATTTTTTTAAGTAAACTAAACATTTTATGAAAGTTAGTAAATTTTAATATTGATAAATTTTTAAATGAGTTTCAAAATTCTAATTTATTTGCATCATTATGTTTTATAACATACAAAAGCGACATTTGCATGTATTGTAAATAATTATTTATATTATTTTAACTTATTTAATAGCTTTTACTCCATCAGCATTATTTTAAGATTTTTAGAAATATCATAGAATTTTTTTGTTTAATCAACAGATGTAGTAAATGAACTTACAAAATTAAAGATATCTACTAAAAAGTTAAACAAAAATAAATTTTCCACATGCATTTTTTTTTTTTTACTCTTTAAATTTAGGGATTTTCATTTGTTACTGTCAACATCTTCTTTCAGTGTAACCCAGCAGCAAATGTGATTTGGTCTGCCTAGTTAAAGTGAAATGAATTATTAGTCATTACTCGCGAAAAAGTCGTTTGGTTTTTGACGACAGTAGGCGAAAGGACAGTAAACATAGTTTGCAAATTTTTTGTAATGTTTTTTTGAGGCTTAGCTTTTAAGTCATACTTTCTAAATTTCTCACATCGATAACAAGGTAATTTTTAAACAAAAAAGGTAAAATATACTGCGTAAATTAATTCTTGAGGAGAGGGTATTAGACGAAAAAACTTTTTTTTTAAATCTGTAATTTTTAACCAATATTTTCAATCTTTGGACAGAACACAGATAATAACGTTCGACACATTGAAAAAAAGTTTTGTGTGATTAATAAGTTCATTATTTATAAAAATAAAGGTTTAGTTAGAATTTTGAGTATTTTTTTTTAAATCACTGATTCTAAAAAAGCAAAGCATGAACTTCTGTAGTACAGAGTATCGATTCTTTACAACGATAAGAAATTCATACATGATGATTGAAAAATTCTTTTCATAAAAACACATCAATATTGACTCATTTAAAAAAAATATCATTATTTTGTAAAAATAATTTATACCATATTGTGGCGAAATGAACAAACTTTCCGATTCAGGAATTATTTTTTGTCTGATTTTGATACGGAAAATAAGCTTGTAGTTTTAAAAACGACGAAAATGTCGAAAATCTTTCCCTGTTTGATTCTTCAGTGGATATAACGCTTTATAAAAATGGCACTTCTCATAAAATTATTTCTATTCCGGGGACTGAAAATTTATTCTTTTGGAGTAAACTCCAAAAAACATACTTTGAAATTATTGAACAATTTTTAATTACCAGAACCAAATAATTTTTTTAAACAATACGGATCCCTTTTTATTTTGCAGTTACCAATGGATGTTGAGGGTTCTGATTCTTCTCTTGAGGAAAATGGTTTTGAACAAGAATCAGAATATAACAGAATTCCAGAAAACAGTTGGATGTATGAACCGTACCAGACGAAACCTGAGCAGAGTTCTCAGAGTAATTTTGCAATGGATAAGTCCTGTGAAGCAGGTTTGCAACAAAACCAATATAAAAGAACATACCCGCTTCCAGTAAGGAAAAATGACAAAAATAATTCACAGAGTAGGGTAGTTAGAAATAGAAAAGCCTTGTTGCATCAGGAATCTATTAGTGATGATGGGAATGAATCCCCTGCGCATTTGACAGAAAATATCAAGCACCAGCAAAATGTATCGGTGAAACCAAAACAAGCTAAAGCTTTTTCCCCATCACGTAAATATAGTCACGATTCCAATTTCTTTGCATCTCCCAAACCTGGTAAACATAAAAAATTCCAGGAAACTTCAATACCATCAAATAAAGTTGTGCAAAGGCAACAGATTGATCAGATCACCTGTATGGACAACTTTAGTAATCTATTGGGATGGAAAGCTCTTCTTTTATTTTTTGCTGTTCCGTTTCTTCTTTATTATTTTAAAAATGGTTTTTCTACAAATGAATATCAAAAAGTAAACCAATTGAACGCCACTGATGTGGTCCGTAAACTCAAGGCAGAATTTGGGGAACAACCCATTATGAGTTTCCGTATTATTCACAGTGCTCTGAAAAAAGTCTCAGAGAGTGACTCTAAAGCTCCAGCCATCATTGTGCTACTTGCAGCCAATGGCTCTGAAACTGTGTGTAATAAATTTGCTCACAAGTTGAACCACTTATTGCCTTATTCAAGTCATGTCCAAATTTCTGGAGTAGAATATAGATCATCCAATACAAATATCTCTAAAAAAGAGATTGACGATTCCCTCAAGGGTCTGAAAGTGGAAGAGCTCAACAGTGTCCTGGTGGAGGATCTGGATCGTATTCCAGGGGAAGTGGCTCTCATTTTTCACACGTACTGGGACCATGAAAATGCACCAAATAAAAAGGCTGTATATATCATGACAGTGGGGCACGGTAAAGCTATCGATAAAGATGCTGAACCAAAGGTTTGGGATAAAGCTCTTCAGGATCATTTGTATGTTGCTTGGAGTGATATAGGTGTAGATCAAATTTCACCTTTGCTTTCCCGTTTGAGTGTAAGTGTGGTAGCCATAGTTGCATAAAAAGCAAAGGAATTGCTTTGCTATGGAATTCCTATCCAGGTTAAATTAAAGTATTAGGGGACATTAGAGTTTAGCTGTGAGTTTTTTGTTCAATAATAATTTAAACCTGGGAAACTTTTTTTTTTTAAATATACTTTACAATGTATTTTTTTTGTAAACCTTAACATTGTTTGATGACATATATATATATATATTTTAAATTGCCAATCTACACCCTATTCTTCAATTACCTCGCCAAGCTGTTGTATAGATATTATGATTTTCATATAAAACAAAAATATTTAAAAAAGGGAGTGAAACTTGTTTACCAAAATGTGGATTAAAAAATAAATTAAGATATTTATGAAAGAATATTTTGTAATGTAAACAGCAAAAAAAGAGGCATTATATGGAAGAGACTTAAGAGAAGGTGTATAAAGGAATTTAGAGACAAAACAGTATTAACAAACTTGTTTGAAAAGTATGGTTGTTGTGTTGATTTTACATACTCTATACATTATATATATGTGTGTATATTATTGAAATTAATGTGATGAGTCAATTGTGGAATTGATATTTAAAAATTGTAATAATTTCGTCATAGTCTTTTTAATCAGAATTCTGAATGAATTTTTCCATCCAAAGATGTTTATTGTTGAAATTTTAAAAATGAATTTAGTATATGACTTATTTTTGCAGTAGCACAAGGGCTGCAAAAAGTGTTAATGACAGGATATTTTGATTATATGGTAAAGAATGCAGACTGATGTATTAAATCTTTATATCATTTAAGCAGAATACATTTGAGAGTTATAAAGTGCCACATTATTGATTTTTCTCATGATTCATGTATAATTGCATCATTTTATTTTCTATGCTTTACAAACATGTCTTTTGTTCATTGTTTCTTTCATCTATTTTTTGAAAAAAAAATCTTACTGTATGAAGTGCCTTAGACAATGTATATCAATGCTAATTCTTTCTAGAAAAGATTACATTGGATGTTTGTAAAATTACAAGAAATTAATAAAATGAAAGTTATGATTAAAAAGGGTTTGTGAATTTTTCCATTTTATTTTATTCAGTTTTTCCCTGCATTTGTGGAATCAACAGTGTTTCAAATACAATGAGATGGCGAAAAGAGCTCATAATTTCAAACGTGTTGCTGACGTATGTTAGTAACATATCCGATATGAAATTGGCTTTTATTGTGGTGGCCAACAGTCATGTAAATAAGATTCATTTTTCTATTAATCATCCGTTTGAGAATGTCTTACTCTACCGAGTTGTAATGGGTCTTTGCAGGACCGCCCACATTCGAAGACCTAATGTGCCGCCCCTCGAGAGAATTTCTCATATTACTTATTGCAATACTTATACATTTAATTACTTATATTTACTTGCTTATTTTACAATACTTAGATGTATAATTACTTATTTAATACTTATATATTGAAGTTATAAACTCATCTACCTGTCTAAGAGTAAAAAGTAAAACATTAATAAAAATGTAAATAAAATTTGAAGAGTTAAACTGTATTTTTTTGATCAGCTAAATGGGTTATGATCATGACAAAATATTTTAACAAAATAGTAAACAAGCAAAAACATTACCTTTGAAGTAAAAATAGACTTTTTATAATTCGAAAAGCAAAACACACACAAACAACAGTATTTACTCAGAAAATATAATAGATCTTGTGAAACGAAAAGTATGTAAATCAGTCTTTCTACAAAAACTACTTAATAATTAATTATAAAATAACTTTTTTGGCTTTCTGGGAAGCAAATTTGTCAATAATTTTGGTGAAATCAATTTTTTGAGAGACTTCGGATTCAATAAAGAATGTGTCCATATCTGAAAACCTTTCTTGTGTAGTATTCCTAAGAACTGCTAGAAAAAATTACAATATATACCTTACCATCAGTTATGCTCACACATCTAGTGACAAAATTTATTTGTTCTGTGTGACTAATTTCTGTTCGTCAATTGTAGTTTTATATTTTGCTTTTTTGAAAATGCGTGTTATCTCATTATGAATAGATTCGACCAAAATAGTAATTATTTTTCATTTTGAAAATGCTGCCCTAAGTAGTGTGGAATACATGTTTTGTATTTACTGACATTATTAAGGTGTTCTGAAATAACTGGATCTAATTTGGACAATATCTAAACTGTCTATAAAAAAAATACCATTATCTCAACTTCGTACATATAGAACAACTACGTACATTCTTCTGAATGCCAAATTTTGACTGGCTAATAATTCTACAGCAATCATGATGGCGCGCCATCGCTTTCTTCTCTCGATTTTTTTTGTTGTTCTGCGTCAATAATACATTTTTTTTCCAGCCTTGTCTTTAATTCGCACCACGATCTTATACAGTTTACGTCTTGCAAAGTATTTTCATGATTATAATAATAATAAAAAAATACATTATATTTCTCATTCCAATAAAATTCTGTCTTTAGCTTCCTGCAAAAATGTCATTTTGGGTTATTTTCAATAACATTTAAATATCAACACATGCAATCGTATTTAAAAATAAATTTATAATAATTCTACTAAATTTATGTCTTTAAATTAAAAAAAGTAAACACTGAAATAACTAACATGTTATTGCCCTAATTCACAAACTTTAAATTTTCCGACAGAATTTTTAAGAAATGCTTTTTCAATACTTTGATCAGCAATAGCACAACTACTTATAAGAATATATTTATAATTGCAACATAATATTACTAAATTTCTCTTGATGTATAAAAAAAGAGAGAAACCATCTAAAAACACCTGTTACATTGAATTAACATGGTGATTCAGAAATAAATTTTAAGTAAACTTTTTTAAAAACAAGCTTTTATTTAAAATTCGCTAAAAAGAATAAAATAAACTTTTCTTTTAAAACTTTTTTTGCTTATCAACTTATAACGTCATTACACAATTTATGATATAAAAGCTTGTCGCGAGATTTAAGTACTCGTATTTACTTAGTTTGTAAATTTTAAAAATTAAAATCAATTAGATCAAGTTATTTAATTTACTTGTTTGGTTCAAGTGTAGTATAGGGGGGCCACTTCGGATTTGACGATTTTTCTACGGATTTGGCGATTTTTATCTAAATGTCTTGGTGAGATAAATGTCGAATTCATTCTAAAATTAAATTTCAAAAAAGTACCTTGGCGACCACTTTTAGTCGCGAAAAAAAAGGACTGCGCCAATTGGCCTCCTATACTACACTTTAACCTACTTGGTTACTTGTTTATCTACACAGATAAATCTAAGAGCTAATGTTTTGCATTTTAAAAATAAAATAATTACAGTAATTATATAAATATTTATATTATACTTTATAAATATAATTTTTAATAAATAATATTTTTGCAAAAATGTTATACTAAGTATTAAATGATATTTTATATAAAAATTAGAGTTACCAAAAGTTTTATAGTATGACGCGCTCCCGACACACACACACACAGAGACGTTGTCCTGTACACATGTCTTAAAGTTGTAACAATTTCGACCTATCGATTGCGTGTTAGTGTGCACATTTACTATGAACGAAGTTAAAATATAGAACCTATATTCTGAATAGAAAACTTTTTTTGATTAAAGGGTAAAAAGATGGAACTCGAGCTATTTTCATAACAGGTATATTTTTTTAATGCACGAAGAAAAATAATGTTTTTGGTTAATCCTTGAGGGGTATAAGGAAACAAATGTGATGGTTTGCCAAACCTCGGACATGCAACATATAATTGGCCGTGTGAAAAGCAAGGGTTTTCTAAATCTAAGCCACAAATTGTCATTGTTTGACCTTCTGACTTATTAATGGTCATACCAAATACTAAGTGAAATGGAAATTGCAAACATTCGAAAGGGTAGGTGAGTCTGAAATAATCTGTGGTAGAAGTACAACTTCATCTTGAAGTTTGCCGTTCAAAATAGTGGCCTCAAGAATATTGCCCACGATTTTTTTATGAACCATCTCGCGCCCTTACATAATTTTGGCGCAATATTAACTAATTGCGATATCGGACCGAATTGTGAATCTGGATCATACTCTAATCCACTTGAACCCACACAAAAGATATCCAAATCGGTCCAGACATTTCGGAGGAATTCAGTCACATATACACGCACAGAATTATATATATTGTTACGTAGATCCGCGGGTTCTTGGATTTTATGCAAAACAATCACAAAGAAAATACAGTTCTTCAAGAGCGATGCGGATTTATTAACAAAAATCCAATCCTTTATTAAATACAGGATTCAGCAGCAATATTCACAGAATAAATATCCGAAGGTCTTCACACCTTCAACAGCAATCAAACACAATAATCAGCGTTTAAAAAATAAAAGTAAGTAAAGATTATTTACAAGCACAGCCGAGCTAATCGCTAGTCAAAACAATCCTCACTACTCGCTGGTTCAATCCAGACTCCTCGCCGTACCGGCGAGCATCTTTTTATAGGCGCGACAGAAACTTCCAGAAATATAACAGCTCGTGTCATTGAACGTGACACTAGTTGAGAGAAAGTCGTCAACTTGGTCGCCAAAAATGATGCCAACTTGGCTCTACCGCCAAGATTTCGCCAAGTTCTCATTGGATCGCCATTATAACGTAAGGGGCGGCATTGCTTGTGAATGGTACAATTTTAACATGAAATAACAACATAGAGTAATAGAAATGCATTAAACACTCAAATATATACAAATTATTTACACAAAATTCGTAACACTGCCCCTTCCTCAAAGACTGCACGACCCGGGCAGTACAATCCTTGAGTAAGAGGCATCTATTTACAGAAATTACTCACATAATAATCACATATGAAGTAACAAATGTAATCCACGGTATATACAATACAAATAAATTCCAAGCACATGAAGAAATGTAAACATAAATTCCAGTATTAAAATAAAACTAAGGAATAAGAAAAGAGAAATAATTACATTATTTACAAAATAATTAATGACCATGGTCTGAACTTAAGGATCTTATTCATCTTGGCCAAGATAAGGGGCTAGCCCAAATTGTAATGTATTACCTTCGGTTTTGAGTGTGGTGATTTCTGTATCCGCACCACAACGTCTTTCCGTTTTTTTTAGGACTGTGTAAGGACATTCCCATTTGTTGCAGCTTTGGGGAGAGAGTCCTTTGCGACGTTTCAGATTCCAAACCCCCTTTTTGTCGCCTTCGGGGAAGTGTCCGGTTTTCTTCGTCGAATCGGGTCTTATCCGGAAGCCGCCGATTCTCCCTAGCCAATGATGCATTTCGCCATCCGGCCTGGAGTTTTCGACATACCCTCGGGCGCCAAGAGGCATCTGGTGGTCGGCTGAACAGAAATCTGCGGGAACGAAGATTCTCCGAAGAGCATCGGGAGGGGGAATAGCCGGTGGTTTCGTGAAGGCACTCCTGAGGCAAAAAGGGGAAAAGGGGCAATTTCGTCCCAGTCCTCTTGATTACTATACCAGAGAGGGGGGTTGTTCGGGATGGTCCGACTGAACCTCTCACCTGCCGTCAGACTGAGGATGCAAAGCTGTTGTCCGGGTTTTGCCGATGGTGAGATTTCACGCCCTTGAAAACTGCAAAATCAAAGTTTCCCCCTGATCGATGCAGTTGTGGGCCCCCCGAATCGTGGCCCCAGTGTTGAACTAAAACCTTTGCAACAGTCGATTTTTGGTCAATAGGATAGGCTTCAGGCCCAGTGGGAGTCCACAACCAGGATGTTGTTGTTTCCATCTAATATCTGGAAATGGACCTAGGGTGTCAAAAGCTACGTTCGAAAAATCGCCCCACGTTTTACAGCTGCAGTCTTCCCCTAGTGCTTTTTTTGGGACCTTTGCGGGACACAGGGGTCACATGTGCGACAACCCTTTTCCCCATCCCCGCACATTGTTCCAGTAGAAGCGCTCACGAATTTTTGTAAAGGGCTTCATAACACCCAAAAAGACCTCCAGTTGGGCTCCATGCAGTTCCCCGGACTGTTCCTTGTCTTTGGGGTATCAATTGCCACCGGGTGTTTTTTCCCTCGTCGACTTCCATTTTCGATATAAAACACCATTTTACAGATGGGAGAGTCCCAAAAACCCCGTAACGCTTCTTAGGATGGAAAGGGGGAAGTCTTGCCAGCTGGCTTTTCATCAAGACTCTTTGAATTTATGATTTTTATTTTAGGATCGCCGTTTATCTTTTTGACGCCTCATCACCCAGGGGCCAACTGATGTCGATGGTGTCGTAACGGCGGACTCGATCATTACCCCAAATTTTTCAACCGGCAGTATCTACTGTTTCTGGGGGGAAAATTTCGAAGGGCCCTTCCCCCGTTGTTCCTTTTTTGGTTTCTACACACCCTTAGACTCGACTATTTGCACGGTGCGGATGTTCCTTTTTTATTTGGGGTAGTTATTTTTTTGGGGCCCTTTTTCCGCCGCACACCCCAGCCGGTGCTGATCTTTTTTATTGTTTCGAGGGGGAGTTACTTCTGAGATGCCCTGGTTACCACACCCCCAACACGTGATGCTAGCCCTCCGGTTCTGAAGTTGAGCCATTAAGTCTTGAACTTTTTTAATTTCTTCATCTCCTTCATCCATGGAGATTCACAGGGGGTTCCGCAGTCCTTAGCTTACGGATGGAATAGCGGTCTTTCCAACTTGCTCCTTAATTCTTTCTATTTCTTCCCCTACTTTCTTCCCTTCAATTACCGCAATCTTTCTTCAACTACGGCGATCTTTTCAACTTTGAATGCTATTTTCTCTTCCACGCTATCGATTTTCTTTTCTAAATTATTTCTCAGCTCTTCTTGACCTTTCTTGGTCTCTTCTTGGCTCTTCTGTACATTTTCCAGACCTTTCTGCATTTCTTGTTGGCCTTTCAGCATTTCTTGCTTAGTCTCTTCTTGGCCGTTTTTCAAGGTATTGATGCCTTCCAACAGAGCCTTCAGTTGCTCATCCATCGATCTTGTTATTGAAATAAAATTCCACCTCTGACACCAAACTGTTACGTAGATCTGAGGGTTCGGGGATTCTATGCAAAACAATCACAAAGAAAATAAACAGTTCTTCAAGAGCGATGCGGATTTATTAACAAAAATCCAATCCTTTATTAAATACAGGATTCAGCAGCAATATTCACAGAGTAAATATCCAAAGGTCTTCACATCTTCAACAGCAATCAAACACAATAATCAGCGTTTAAAAAAATAAACGTAAGTAAAGATTACTCACAAGCACAGCCGAGCTAATCGCTAGTCAAAACAATCCTCACTACTCGCTGGTTCAATCCAGACTCCTCGCCGTACCGGCGAGCATCTTATTTATAGGCGCGACAGAAACTTCCAGAAATATAACAGCTCGTGTCATTGAACGTGACACTAGTGCAGAGATCTACTACTTTCTAGAAGATTCCGAGGGTTCCGAACTCGCCAAAATGGTCGCCAGAGAAGCCAAATTGGTCGCCAGAAATGATGCCAACTTGGCTCTACCGCCAATATTTCGCCAAGTTCTCATTGAATCGCCATTATAACGTAAGGGGCGGCATTGCTTGTGAATGGTACAATTTTAACATGAAATAAACATAACATAGAGTAATATAAATGCATTAAACAATCAAATACAAATTATTTACACAAAATTCGTAACAATATAAAGATATATTCCGTATCGTGGCGAAATGAATAATCTTTCCGATTCTGTAATTATTTTTTGTCTTATTTTGATAAAAAAAATTTCTATCAAATACGGTGAAAATATTGGAAAATTCTCCCCTCTTATTTCTTTTTTTCTTCCTTGCCGTGCATTAGCAGAATAAACAGCACACAAGGGTAGAACAATTATGCGTTTTAAGATTTTTAATTAATATCTTTTTAACTAATTGCGATATTGGACCGAATTGTGAATCTAAATCATTCTCGAATCCACTTGAACCCCACAAAAAATGTCACCAAAATCGGTCCTAGGAGGAGTCAGTCACATACACACGCTCAGAAGAATTACATATATAAAGATTATTTGAAAAGATATTAATTAAAAACGCTAAAGAGCATGATTCCTCTGCATTTTTGTAACAATAAATACCCGGTTTGGCCAACTTGGCTGAAAATCGATTTTCAACGCCAACTTACGTCATTTTTACAACAATAACATTTTTACAACAATTCAGGTGAATATTGAGCTGAATGTTTTTAATTAAGGTATCCGACTACAATTCGGAACCGTGATTTTGCAAAAGTGCATAAATGGATAAATTTCATGATATTTAGTGTTACATAGACTAGAACACATGTATAAAATTGTTTTAAGGACATTTTGACAAAAAAAATTTATTTAAATACAATATTTTGGCAAAAAATTAACTTAGAAAAATCTTTTTTTTTCAAAATGTTCTCCTTCTGTGAAAAATGCTTCTATTATAATAATATTATTACGTAGATCCAAGGTTTCGTGGATTTTATGCAGAACAGTCACAAAGAAAATAAACAGTTCTTCAAGAGCGATGCGAATTTATTAACAAAAATCCAATCCTTTAAATACAGGATTCAGCAGCAATATTCACAGAGTAAATCTCCGAAGGTCTTCACACCTTGAACAGCAATCAAACACAATAACCAGTGTTTAAAAATGCACGTATGTAAAAGATTATTCACAAGCGCACAGCCGAGCTAATCGCTAGTCAAAACAATCCTCATTACTCGCTGGTTTAATCCAGACTCCTCGCCATCCCGGCAAACATCTTATTTATAGGCGCGACAGAAACTTCCAGAAATATATAGCCGCTTGTAACATTAGTGGAGAGATCCACTACTTTCTAAAAGATTCCAGAGGGTTCCGAACTCGCCAACATGGTCCCCAATGACGCCAAAATGATGCCAACTTGGCTCTACTGCCAAGATTTCGCTAAGTTCTCATTGAATCGCCATTATAACGTAAGGCATTGCTTGTCAATGGTACAATTTTAACATGCAATAAACATAACACGTAGAGTAATATAAATGCATTAAACACTCAAATACAAATTATTTACACTATTTACACAAAATTCGTAACAATATTTTTCCTGTGTAAAGCTCAGACCTCTCTACAGAGGCTCAACTAGAATTTTTGAAGTATGTAACTTAGAAGTGGATTTATTCATATTTTACGACAACAGAGGGGAGCAATTTTAAGAAAAAAACGCCAATAATTATTTCAATTGGTGGTAACTCTGAAAATAATGTGAATTTTTCAAATATTCTAGTTGAGCCTCTGTAAAGAGGTCTGAGTTTTATACAGGCAAAATATTATTATAATAGAAGCATTTTTCACAAAAGGAGAACATTTTGAAAAAGATTATTCTAAGTTAATTTTTGCCAAAATATTGTATTCAAAAAATTTTTTTTTTTTTGTCAAAATGTCCTTAAAACAATTTTATACATGTATTCTAATCTAAGTGACACTAAATATCATGAAAACTATCCATTTATGCGCTTTTTTAAAATCGCGGTTCTGAACGTAGTCGGATACCTTAATATCTTTTTAACTAATTGCGATATTGGACCGAATTGTGATTCTAAACCATTCTCAAATCCACTTGAACCCACACAAAAAAATTTCATGAAAATCGATCCAGCCATTTAGGAGGAGTTCAGTCACACATGCGTAGAAGATTTTTTTATATATTATACACTTGTTTCCGAAAGTGTGCGTACAGGCAATCATCTTACGTGTTTTGCGATAATTACTATTAAACTTTTCTCACTTTAGAAAATCAAAATACTTGTGTCAGCCATTCTTCAAAATTTTCTTATTCAAACAACAGCAACAAAATTCACGCCAACGAGAAAAAACAAGAGTGACCACCAAATAATCACCAACTATCCGCGCCAAAAGTCTGCGTACACTTACAAAATAGAGCTTTTAAAGACCTTTTATTGTAAAATAATTGCACTAAGAAAATCGTGTTTTTAAGTAATTATAAGCTTCTTTAACGATTTATTTAGGATTTGAGATTAGAAAGCTTTTGTGGTTCCATGACAGGCAACAGAATAGAGGTCGATAAAAAAATTGAAAGAAAAATCATCATAGATCTTCAGAAAAAGGGAACATTTTTAAAGCAATTGCTGAAACTGTCAATAGAGAGGAGATTCAAAAAGTGTTCATAAACTACAATTTTAACGTCCAAGCCAAGATCCAGAAGCCCTTCTACGTCAAGGTACTTTATTCGGAATTATTTATTTTAGAATGAATTCGTTATCTCACCATGAAATTAAGATGAAAATCGCCAAACCCGAAGTGGTCCTCCTATACTACACTTGAGCCGAATCTTGTTTTGTAATACGTCCTATAAAAATAAATCCAAGACTATAAGCTTTACAAATTGCTAAAAGTGTTGCTGAGATATTGCAAAAAAATGTGATTTTAATTACTATCCGAAGAAAACTGAAAAAAGATGACTATCATGCCCGAGTTAAACTCAAGAAGCCATTGATCTTTCGAATGAACAGAGCTAAGAGAATGACCTTTGCTAAAAAACACCTAAATAAGACATATATTTTTTAGAAAAATGTAATTTTTTATTCAATTGAAAGTAATTTTTGTAATTTAGCATCAAAAAGCACAAAAATATGCCTGCAAAAATTACTGGACAGGTCTTAAGAAAGAGACTCCTTTTTCGACTATCAAACATGGAGGAGGAGGCATAATGTTTGGGGTGCATTGGAAGCCTTTCGGCTGGTAATCTTGAATTTATTGAATCAACAATGTGTACAAAATTGGTTACTTGAACTTATTGAAGTAAAATATCAGGGTATATGCCGAGAAATTTGCGGTGAGTAGTGATTTTTACTTTCAGCGGCACAAAGGTACCAAGCAAAGGGCCTCACATTGTGAAGCCATGGATGTTCTGAGATGTCCCAAACCAATTCTGACAGACAACCTAGTCCCCAGACCATAGCACAATACAGCATTTTGTGGGATTTATTTGAGTGAATAATCAGGGAGAACGTAATACATCCAAGGAAATGCTCAGATCTGTCAGTAAAAGGATGGAACAAAATATCCACAGATGAAACAACTAAGCTATTTAAATCCTTGCCAAATATGTTGAGGGAGTTATAGAAGGAACGGAAGAGAGCTCTTAAAAGTATTAACTTTCAGTTACAATCCATAATTGTAAAGGTTTTTTCCAGTGTACGCAGACTTTTGACGCACACGATTTGTGTCGTTCTCAAGTTAAAAATATTTATATTATTTTATGTAATATTCAGGTGATTGTTGCTTATACTATTTGAATTTACGACGTTAGAGGAATCAATAAAAAAAAGTAAAGATTCAGAAACACTTCCTTTAATTAGCCATCTTTGCATGAATATGAAAGATGATCGCCTGTACGTAGACTTTCGGAGGCAAGTGTAAATAAAATATTATATATAATATAATAATATATAAAATATATTATTATTATTATTATTTATGTCACTTTTTCTTTATTAATGTTTATGAAAAATATTTTACACACATATGTAAAATAATGAACAAAATGTAATTAACCCTTTTTTTTTAAGGAAATAGCTGCATATTATTTTTGAAAAATATAATAAAACTGATAATCTTTAGTTTTTTTTAAAGGTAGTTTTAAATGTTCAAAAAAAAAAATGCACATATGAGCAATAGCATTTCTTGAGTCTGAAAAATATGCACTATCTCTTAAAACTGCAAAAGCCTGTGCAACGCAAAAAATTTCGAAAAAGTATATTTTACTGAAGCTTTTACTTATATAAGTAGAGAAAGCCCGTGCAACGCCGGGCCATACAGTTAGTATATTAATAAAGACCTACTGCTTCCCTAAAATGTCAGACTACTAGATGGGGGTTCCAATTCATCATGGTTTCTCGCGACTCTGCAATGAATGTGAATTCGCCATTTCAAGACTCAGCTAGAAATATTATTAACGAACGACATGGTTTCATCACAAACTATTTAATTATGTAGAATCACTGTATTGGTAGATGACGTCTCTTTCAAAATTAACAAGACACAGGTGTGCTTTTTGTGGACATAGGTAAAGGCTTTGACAAAATCTCAGAATCTTTTCTGAAGTGGCACCGAATTTCACAAGGTGACTTAATTTCCAAGATGATGCGACATACAGTGACGTCTCCCTGAGGCCTCTATGCAAATGTAGGTCTCAAATGCGACCCTTTTTAGTAGGCAGCAGAAGGCATACTCGTACAAACAGCAACGAATAAGTGTGCGTGACTCACAGTCTCGCAAACCTAGGTGACACTTTAGACTCGATGGTGATAGGCCTGTGACAAGGGGCATTCTATCCTGCCAAAGTGGCACTTTAAGAAAGCAACACCGAAAATGAACGTCACTACCAAATAGTGTATGAGAGTCGGGTGTGATGGAATGCCATTTCTAAAAATAACTGTACTAGTTTTTGAGAAAAAACCACTGGTCCCAAAGGTTTTTTCTCAAGGTCCCATGAGGTTCTTTCGTCGCGCCCCTTCATTTTATCAGCCTGACATCGCAGACCCCCAAGATTTTGAACACCCCTTTCCATATTCCCAACGTATGACTGGGCATTTTTCAATAATCCTACGACTTTCTCGGCAGCACTTTTTTTATTATTATTCTTTAAGAGAGAAAACAGTAAACATCTACTCAAAATTATGATTAAAACTGAATTAACATTCTTAATCGAAATACATGTTTTAGTAGATATTTTTTTTCATTGAAGACAATTTAGTGACATAGTCTAAGATGGCACGTCTTTCAATTTTTCCACAAGATCTTTCAACGTATGTAAATGAAGGAAATCTAAACATTAAATGAGAGCCCTTTGAAAAACCCCGAGAAAAGCGTTGGGGACCCAGGGGGCCCGCGGGCCACAGTTTAAGAACCGCTGTCTTCAAATATTTTCATTAAGTGTGATCTTGAGGGAAGCTTTTGTTTCAATTTCTTGATAATAGATGTCACCACCTTCTGGGATGTTTCTAATCTTGATCGCCATTTCTTCCGATTCATAGTTTATGCTAGGGATGGCGAACCTTTTTGAAGCGTGGGTCAAATTTTGTTCATATTTTTTTAGTACTAGCCTCGTGGGTCACTAATGCCCCTCTACACCAGAGTTAAGTTAAAAAAATTTTAACTGAGTATTTTTAAAACTAAACATCTTTAAAATTCAATTGGCTTAATGGGAAAAAATGGGGCTATGGAAGTCTCCTTCTACAAACATAACTGAATATAACCTTACAAAAGTGCATTTTATCCGAAGAAAGTGCTTTAAATATGGTTATTAGCATTGGTTTTTTGATTTTTTTTTCAACAAACAAAATGTGAGTAAAATTATACACTTTATTTGATATTTTGTACGCAAACATTTGCTTTATTTCAAATACTACATACTTTCATATACATTTGTTGTCTCATTTGCGTAACTTTGGAACTGTAATGATCAAACTACAGACAGCTTTTAAATTGCTTTTCTGCCAATGCAGTGCTTGAAAAAATACAAATAGAATATAAATAATCCACACAAAGAAAATATAAATAAACCCATGTAAGCAAACAAGTGGTTGCCTAGCAATCGTGGATCAGTGTCTGACCCACGGGTCATAGGTTCGCCATCACTGGTTTATGCCAAGGGTGACCAACCTTTTTGGGAAGAGTGCAACTGTCTGATAAAAAAATTTATGCGGGCGAAATTTCAAGTATTCCAACAAACAAACACGGAAAAGTGAAGAAATGTTACTTGTGTGAGCGTATTATGGAATTTGTGCTCAAATAACACATTTTTTAAGGCTATCTTCGGCTAATGTTAAAGAATAAGAACCAAATTCGGAATATTTTTTTCAGATATAAAAGTACTCAAACATTAATATTATATTCAGGCTTCACTATCCGTAGAGAATTACTTATTTTATTATACGAACTTATATTTATCCGAGTTGGAACATTTTTCTTTTATAAAATGTGTTTCGCATTTTTTTCTCCTGTATTTAATGCTAAATGAGCAGTCCCTTTACATGTTAAAATGAAAAACTAATTGTTGGGTTATTAATTTAATGGACTGTACTCGAAATTATTATTTAAATCCAAATTTTATTAATGCGACTTCCGATATGAAGTCTCTTTCGAACGAACTGAAATACTTTTACAAAGCATTAGAGTTGATACAAAACACATTGCTGCGGCAACCCTAAGCGTTGTCATTATTTGTTTACAATTCCAAAATTCGCCAAGATGTGGCGCCAACATGCCAAAGTTTACATGGGCATTAACACGAATTATTTATGAAATGTTTTGAAATTTTAAAAACACTAAATGAGTTGCGATATCATACATTTTTATAAAAATTGAGGCATTTTTTCTGTCCAAAAATGTGCTCCGCGTCAAGTTAACGCTCTCGTACATATGGCGAAAACAGCCTTAATGCAAGTCTATATAATCGAATTTTTTTTAAAGTAATATAATAAATAAGATTAAAGTTAAAACTTGGGATTTTATAGTTAATTAATTTTAAATTAAACTTGAATTATTTAATTCAAAATAGTTATGAAACGTTTAGTAACTACTTTTGTTTTACGAAGTCATCTATATTCGGATTAGCTCTTAAGAAATCTCTTACTTTTCAACAGGGCTGGAAAGACTTTCCAGAGTGCCATAAGGGTGAGATTGATCAGGTCTTCCCCAGTCATATTTTGGTGGTGGTGGGACTAATCCCCATCTGGTCTAGTGAAACTAGACCAGATCCATGAGTCCATAAATCTGTACAAAGTCTAAGAACAGCAGGGGGGATGCACCAGCCTCCTTACAGGAAAACCCCAGACATTGCAGAATGTGCTGAGGAGAAAAAAGGACTGATGTTACATTTGGGGCAAATTGGGAAACTTCTTTTGCCACTGTGACGTCTTCGATTGGGGTGAACCTCACCTTTCTATTCATCCGAAGTTTTATGGCTCTAAACAGACGTTAGGTGACAAGAGCACGTGGCCATGGGGTCATTGTTTATTGTCTGACCTCGGACAAACGCAGACATCGAGTCTGGAAGTTACACTATCTAAAGAGAGCCGGTGACAATAGGTTGACATATAGGTGAAGCCTGTATGAAAGCCGGTGCCGAGAGAATGGGGTTATAAAACCCAGGTGGTGTGATGAATAAGAGTGTTCAGAAGTTAGATGAGAATTATGGCGCCCTTAGAGTCCAGACAGACCAGGAATGTGTTTGTGTTTGCCGCACAAATAGGAGACGAATGTGGCCCGGGGATGAGGGCAGACCTTTTTTTTTGCCTGCCAATGAGAAAGACGAGGGGCGTGTTGTGGACCCGCCCCTGGTGTTTAAAAGGGGTTGATTTTGAGACAGAGATGGAGCCCTGGATGGAGACAAAGAGATAGAGCCCTGGAGTGAGGCAGAAAAGGAGCCCTGGAGTGAGACAGATAGAGAGCCCTGGAGTGAAACAGATAGAGCCCGGAATGGAGACGATAGAAGGAGAGCCCTGGATGGAAAACTTGATGTAGAGCCCTGGATGGAGAAAACTGGAGAGGAGCCCTGAAAAGAAAAGGGGTTAGCGAGTGCCTTTCAGAAAAAGGATTGAACTCCCGTGAAATAGACTGTCCGCCCGGCTTGGCATATTTATTGGACTTTTTAGTAACCTATGAAGCAAATAAATACTGCTTTCATTTTAAAATGAGGCTGTGACAAATTTTCTTGTTTGCTAACTACTCACGACGCTACACCACCCTCAAAATTCATGCACCTCAGGTGACCAGTCGAAAATCGTGAGAATGCTGTCTGATATGATCTGAAACCCTTGAATGATATGGCGGATCCGGGGTGTCTTTGAAAGTACCATGGGTGTACAGGAGGGACTACCCAGGTTCTGCATATTAATTCTTTAGCCCTGGAGTAGATCTCAGTCGATGTAAAGACCATGTAGTCTTCCGGATCCACAGGGTTGCTGGTAGCCGCCTTCCCAAGGTCGTCCGCAACTTCGTTCCCGAGAAGGCCTACATGAGAAGGGACCCACTGTAGATGAATAGGGTGCCGATCCGAAAGTCTAGTCATATTCTTTATTGCATGACTAGGCTTTAGAAAATCCTATTTTATTTTTGAATTTTTTGGCGATTTTTGGTTTTATGGACATGGGGTAGCTAAAAGATACACCATCTGGGATAAGAAACAACAGCAGCTCTTACAGACGCTAACAAAATTAGGTTATATGTGTACATAAGTTAGTTTTGAGTGATAGTTATTTTATTATTCAAAAAATTGCTACTATTAACTCACACTCTCTCTATATTTATTTATTTATCTTGATGGAATTTTCAGTCGTTCATAAAATACATTTTAAAGCACTCCATTGAGCTGAAATTTTATATACATGATTGTTTTAGATGGCAATACAATATAATTTAATTGTAATTAATAAAAAATAATTAATTAAAACCAATTTTTTAAGAATTACAAATACAGCCACGCTGGTGACTTAGCGACCCTTTTGCGACTTGTGTCAAAACTTGAAAAGGTTTTTTCTCACGTTTTAAAGCATTCAGTTGAACTGAAATTTTATAAACACCATTGTTATCCAAAACAGACGATATTTTAATGATAAGACGATATTTTAATGATAATGAATTAAAATAAATGACCACTTAATATTGTGATTCTGTCCTATGTATATATAGATATTTATATTAATTGTGTGTTACTATTTAATAAAAAAAGTACCTAAAAAATAAAATTTTTCTTTGTTGATCTAAGTAGGAAAATTGACTTAAAAAATTTTTTTTTTATATTACTTGTGTTAATAGCCGAAAACCTTTATTCACAAATATATTTTGTTTCAAATTTTGAGGGTTTTTGGTCTGTGACAATCCCATTTGAATACATTTGTAAGAAATAACTATTTATGTGATATTTTAAATTTTTTTCTTTAAGTCCCCTCTTGCCACTGCTGTAACTCCATCGTGTGCCACGGGTTGGCCACCACTGGTTTATGCTATTCCCAAGCGAAATTGGCTCCTGTCTACTTTCAAATTGCATTCCATCTCGTTTTATAGCGAAACGGATCTCTTCAAACAGTAGGACGAAAACAAATCATTTAATTTTTTTAAAAAAATCTTTAAAAAAATAATAATTTTGAGAAAATTGTTTTGAAATGCGAAGCCCGTAGCTTCAGCGGAAACCGCTCACTCAACCTTTTTGGAAAAACGCAATTTTAATGTTGGGTAAATGCCGTTTAATGTGGGGTTAGGGCCGTTTTTAACCTTCCCGGTGCCCTAGGCACTTCGAATTGTTACACCCCCTCTCTATTTCCAGAGCATCCCTTCCTTCAGTTCTTACCTTTTCAGCTTTGGTTCTTGAGGGGGATTTTCCCTTAACTTTCTTACTCTTTTCCTTCTTTTTTTTTTTTTGACTGTTCATTCCTAATGCACTGTAACGTTAGGAAAAAACAGGGACATAGTTTGTACATTCTTGTTCATTTCTTACCTTACGGTATCACATATCACCCACCCACCATTTTGTAAATTAGTACAGTAAATTAATAAAATGTTTTTTTCAATTACAGTATAGAATACGAATTACTGTATGAACTGTTTTCAACTTGTAAATTATTCTTTTTTTCCATCGCGTATCACTGTAAGGTATTCTTCGAGCTATGTTCATTGCAAAATCATTGTAATCAATTTCCAATGTAATATTATTTTGAAAGTATAGCAATATCAAACTGTTAACATCAACTGTCTTCGTTAAAAGTACGAGAACCTGAACTAAACGCGGATCACATTTTCAGACAGAAAAATGCCTCAATTTTCATGAAAGATTTGCAACATTATAACTTATATATCTGTTAGCAATATAGCTTTTCTAAAATTTCAAAATATTCCTTGAGTATTATTTTTTTTTCATTTTAACACGAGAAAGGACAGTTCATTTAACATTACTGAACAGGAGAAAAACGCGAAACACATTTTACGCCAGAAAAAATGGCTCAGCTCGGTCAAAAAAGTGAAGAATGATAAAATATGTTGTTCTCTATGGCATTGCTCCGCAACCTTTTTATCGCTGCGGACCGGTCAACGTTTGATAATTTTACCGCGGCCCGCTGGGAGGGGGACATTGATTGTTTATATTTTAGATTATTTTGATTTATAGCAAAATGTATTTAATTGTATTTAATATATAAAGAATATAAACAATTTAATAAAGAATTTAATTCTATTTAATTATGCCTTCAAAATAAAATACAGTTACACCAAAAAATAAATAGTGATTTGACATTTTAACTTACTAGATCGTTAAATCAATGAGAACCCTGAGCTTGTTTCTTTGCAATGAGACGGTTTCATCTGGGGGTAATTGGAGACAATGACACCCGAAGTGTGTTGCTCATGACCAGTTTATTCCGTTGCTTTGTTTTGGTTGCTGTTACTGCAGAAAACCCCGCTTCACACAGATAGGTCTTTTTTGTGGAAACGACATTCACGCGTGCATTCGGCAGCTGTGTATTTGAGGGTTAAGGCGTGGCCGCCCCCGCAACCCCTTTTTGACCCCCGAGGAATCTGATTCCACCGACCGGAGGATAAAACAAGAGAGCTCCAAGAGGGCCGGATCCCCGAGAAAGGCGGATGCTGCCCCTCACCCCCATGGGGTGGAGAGAAGGGAATGCTTTGACCCAGGGGCAGACAGCGAGAGAAAGTAGAGATGCTCTGCTAACTGAAAGAGAAAATAGTTGCTGTGTTTTTCTTTTCTTTCTTTCTTTTTTCTTGCTTTTTAAAACATTAAAAGATTTATGTCATTACCTTCGGGGCCCCTTTTTTAAAAAAATTTAATGGAACACATATTTTTAATTTGGTGTATAGAACTAGGAATTTAAATTCAGTTGGAATGAAACGGATGGCCCGGTACCATTTGATCCGCGGCCCGGGGGTTGCGGAGCACTGCTCTAAGGGATAGTGAAGCCAGAATATAAAATTAATGTTTCATTTCTTTTATATCTGAAAAAATGTACCTAATTCGGGTCATATTCTTTAATATTAACCGAACTCTCCTTTATAGTAAATCTCATTTCGTTTTTACTCTCTGTGGGCGAAATGCTGCGCTCATGATTTGCTAGACGCTGGTACTTTCGTTGTAATTTATAATTTTTTTTCTCTGTATTCCTCCAATTTTTTACGTCCTGGACACGTGCCTAGATGGAAAAGCAGCTCTGATTGATTGTTTGCATTTTGGAGCAATTGGTGACGTCATTTTAGACCGCGTGAGGGAGTGTTTATTAACGTCATTGAAACATCCATAGGAACACGAGGGCTATTGGTGATGGACCTTGTTATTTTGACCCATGGTCAAGTGACGAGCATGACACCCGATCCACAGGAGCCTACCTTCTGACTTCCCCACAACGCCAACGAAAGGTTTTCGAAAGACGACAAATTAAATATGTATCAGCCCACTCTACACGGTGAAGTCGGATCAGGACTCGAACCCACGGCTCGACAATCCCCAGCCACGAGTACGTGATCATGACCTTTAAGTAATTTTAAACCAAATAAAGTGTAGACCTTAACTGACACCTTCCTCTCCGCACTTGCCCACAACATGGGATATCCCCCGACCCGGGGGTACCATCTCTTCCTCTACGTGACCTAGATTTGTTGGAGGAAATGATTGATCACTTAAGTTAGCCATAATCAATTATTATTCTAATATATTGATCCAAGCAACACAAATCTTACTATTGGGATGCAATCATGAGTGATATAACGTATATCTAAATTCTAAGTAAATAGCACCTGGAAACCTAACCACTATCTTTATGAGAAGTTATCCTAAGAATCTTTATCTTCCTTAAATTCCTTAACACACTGAAACCCGTTCTATAATTATGCTTCGATTTTTAATATCTTACCAACAGCTCACGGCGTTCAGCATCTCAGCTTCCTTTCTCCTTCTTCTATTATACTATTACAAAACTTTCACTATATATCTACTAACTAATCTGCACATCTCAGCTTCTTCTTGAGAGGATTGGATATGAAATAACTAAATTCTGCTCTCAAAGATTCCCCAAGAGGATTGGTGTGAAAACGCTTTAAAGCCCCGTCACAAACATGACACCACACACATCCGTTCCATGACACGTCTTTAATAGCAACAGTATTCGTTCCTACCACAGAAGCAGCGGCCCAACCATGATCCCTTGCATGAGTGAATATTAACGTCGCACTGTAAAGCTACTCGAGGGCTTTTGGTGACGGACCTAGTCATTTTGAACCATGGTCAAGTGACGAGGAAGACACCTGATCTGGCACCCCCCTCTCCTAACTTCCACACCACACCAACGGAAGGACGTTTGAGCCTCGACTTATTTAACGTGCATTTCCCCTTACACTGGGGGTCTTAGTGGTACTAGGCTCGAACTCCTGACACGCCAGCCACGAATTGGTTATCTTGACCACTAGGTTACTGCAGCCATGTGGCCGCGGTAGCCGAGTGGTATAGGTATCGGATCGTGGCTGGCTTGTCCAGTTCGGCCCAGCCTAAAGACCCCTTTTCAGGGTTGATGCACGTTAAAACTGCCAAGGGCTCAAACGTCCTCCCTTTAGTGCGGTAGGAGAGGGGTGCCAGCTCAGGTGTCGTCCACGTCACTTGACCATGGTTCAAAATGACGTGGTCCGTCACCAAAAGCCCTCGTGTAGCTGAACAGTGCGACGTTAATATTCAATCAATCAATTACTCAATCAATCATTACTGCAGCCACACGAGGGACATGGGAGACAGACGTTATTTTGAGAGTTCAGGTCAAGTGACGAGTGAGATCACACTCCCTTCTCTAAATTACCACACCACGCCAACGGGATTACTTTGAGCCTCGACAGGTTGAATGTACATTAGCCCCTTCTATACGGTGGGGCTTCAGTGGCACAAGGAATGGAAACGTCAGTCTTTGTGGCCGAAACACATGGGAGTTGTTCATTCATCCAAAGAAGGGGAAGAAAAAATTGTAAGAGATTTTTTTTTTGAGACAAAAGCAGTTTTCTTCTTCTTATGGTCCATCCCGGCATCTGATAGTGACAACCGAGAAAAAGGGCGGTGCAGAAGCACCGATCATCAAAACCCGTGAAACGGATAATTTCCCCTGAAGGGAAAGCCGAACTTTCCTCTCATTGTTTTGGGGCCTTATCGGCGCCTTGATCGACACGCCCTTTTCCCCGATTTCCAGTCGAAAAAATCTTTCGATAAAAGTCGAAAACACTTTCCCCCTTTTTAAAATTCCCCCGTCCATTGATCTCATTCAGAAGGCTCTTGGGTGCTTGGGGTAGTCTACCGGTTGGGGGCGAGGGCCCAAAGTATCATGTGTTCGAACACGGGAACAGAAAACAGTAGATGGGGGTGCATGTTAAATCTTTTTGACCAAAGTTCTCCATTTGGCTTTGTGTGGTAGTTTGAAGAAGATGGTTCCAACTCATGTGTCGTTCTCATCCCTTTAACGTGGTTCAAAAAACTAGATCCATCGCCAAAAGCCTCCCCTGTTGCTTTTAAAAGCAGAGGACTCGACCTTTTTTTTCCCCCAGGCCGCATACACATAATAGGTATTTCCCCCGACCGCATACCATGATAGATATTTCACGTGGGGGCATACACATGACAGTTATTTCATGGGGCGCAACACGGATGTGGAAAAAAAGGGGCTTGCCAAAAAAATTGACAAACAAAATTGATCAAGTATTAAAACCCTTTTTCTTTTATTTTTAATACTATATTGACTTTTCAATCTTTAAAAACACAAAAATATTTATTTTTGAATTTTTTTCTGAGTTATGGAATAATTTCTATATTTTCTTTTATCTGTCACTTTTCCTCCTTTCATTCTACTATTAAAAAAAGGAAAAACAATTATAAAAATAAAATACGTCTTTCTAAAATACGATCTTTCTGTGCACACTATCCATAAAATTTTCCCAAGGTTTTGGGAAAGCAATAAAAAAACCCGACAGGTTTTTCAAAGGATATACTTATTTCCGGAAGTTTTTTCTTTTTATTCCTTTTCTTCCCCCCCCTTTAATTTTCCCCATCCCGGAATGGGGTCACTACCCACTATCGGACCCCCCCCAAAAAGGGGCCCCAACATTTTAACTACAGTCCCCTAACAGGATTCTCGTATCTAAAAAAAGGGCCCTGAAGGGAAGTACGGGCCCCCCGACCCA